>JAHBCN010001107.1:0-120000 GCA_019359885.1 Listronotus oregonensis
ATATATATATATATATATATATATATATATATATATATATATATATATATATATATATATATATATATATATATATATATATATATATATATATATATATATATATATATATATATATATATATATATATATATATATATATATATATATATATGATTCAAAAGGACGCCGAATTTTAAACGGCCGCCATTCTTGTAAGAAATTTGATAGAGATTGTGTTTTTGGGATACAGATTACCATGGAAAGGTACACTACGAAACAATGAATTTTGATCATTAACATATTACATAAACAGTGAAAGTTTCGCAGCCACTGTTCGCCAACTCCCTACGATTCTCGGGTATTGCAATGCACCAAACGAATCGACTGTTCGTCGGTTGATTACGAAATTCAAAAATGGTTCAGTTGCAAACATGAAAAGACCAGGACTCCCTCGCAGTGGTCGGAGTAAAGCAAATGTGGCTCTTGTGCGTGATTTCGTGGTCGTCCTGGGTATTTGATGTTTGCAACTAAACGACTTTCTTCAAATTTCGTAATCAATCGACAAACATTCGATTCGTTTGGTGCATTGCAATGCCCAAGAATCGCAGTGGCGAATATCAAATTCCTTGACAAGACAAATCCTCAATGACACCACATATCAAAAATCACAAAAACAATGCTGCCAACAATAAAAAACAAAAATGGCGACCCTTTCAAATATGGCGTTTTTTAGGAATCACCCTCTATATATGTATATATATATATATATATATATATATATATATATATATATATATATATATATATATATATATATATATATAGATATACATTTATTTGACAACGTTACATTTACATGTTTGTTGCAGGTCACAAAAGTCACCAAAGTAACCATAAATAAAATTTAAAGGTATAAAACAGAAAACCAATATTACAAACGTGATATATAAAATATGATCAATAAACAATACAAAAATAGTCCATACATGAAATTTAATTCACTGGTGGCCTCCATATATTCCTTGACAGAATAAAAACATTTTTGTAATAAAAAATTTTTTAATTTATTTTTAAATTTTAAAAATTTAAGCCCTGTACAGAGTTGCCAAGCTTATTGTATAGTGAAATATTCAGAGAGGTCCGTGCCGAGCTTGCGAGTCGAAGCCTGGGGAGTAATAGTAAATTTGAAGATCGTGTCCCTAGGAGTGATTGTAGACAGCTTAGTAAATTTATCTATATTTTTATGAATCTCAAGAAGTGTTTGATATATGTATATGCAAGGAAGTGGCATAATCCCAAACTGTGCAAAAAAGGGTCTGCATGATTCGAGAGGGCCGATCCCCGCATATGCCCTTATGATCAAATGGGTTTACCCAATAACAATAGGTAATAAAATCGTTAATGGTTTATTGGGGTATGGTCCGTCAAAAGCCATAACAATATACTTTGGAACAGACTATACGTGTAACAAACAATATTTTTTTGTTTATTTTGTTTATGCCCCAAAAAACATTTACTTTTGTTATTATGTATGATTAATCGTTTGACAACGCCGGTTAATTTTTTACTGATTAAGTATAAATGGTTGTAATTGATTTATAATTTTGTACCTTTTTAATTTTTATTTGATGTATTTGAACTCGGTCCAAATAGGTTGCCATGACGACCTATTTGGAGTCTGAAAAAGATTTACGAACCGAAATAACTCCATAAAAAAGCCTTTTTAAGAGCGAATACAAAAATATAAATCATTTTAAAAATATAAATTCTGATAACAAAAAGCCTGGTCGGATCTAAAGAGAAGAAAATCTAATATGCCAGTCAGAGGTAAATAAATTTATAATTTTTAATTATTATAATAATTTTTCTTTATGTTAAATACCATTGCAAAGTAATTAGGCTCAGTTTAAAACTGAATAATGCACATTTTGCTGTGTATTTATAATACGTATATTATATGAATGAGGATGATTTTTTAAATGAAATATCTACGGATTTTTTTTACATTCTCTGTTATAGAAATAATTTGACACCAATTTCTACGTCTTATTTTTCCCATTAAAAATTCAAATAACTAGTCCAAGGTGTTATCCTAGGTCAATAAGTATTTTAAAGAGAATATTATTATAAGATTATTTTGTAGGTTTAAATATGTCGATAAATTTTGAAAATTATAGTATTTGTGTATTAACAAGGGACTAATTGAAAAGCAGTAAATATTTTGTTCTGTAACAAATTTAGCTAGTTGGTCTTTTAAAAACTTTACCTACTATTACTAACCAGAACTGCTGCTATTAAACCCACTGTACTTAGTATGTTATGGTATGGATTTTAATACGCTTTGTAACTTACTGCATTTCTGTGAGCATCGTATTTTTTTGTACAGTTGTACACCTTGTTAAAAGATTTCCTTAAGAACCAAGGCAAAAATAAGTTTTATTATTTACTTATTTAATTAATTATTATCTTTTTAAAAAACGCATTGAAAAATATGGTTTGCATGGAAAAATAAATATTCTATAATGACTTTTAAACAAGAACGAATTATAAGCAAATACTTTGAGCTCAGCGAACCACTTTTAGTTACAATTATTATATTATGTGCATAAGCAGGTCACTAGTGAAAAACAAAAATAAAGATTATTATTAACAGACAGCACAAATGACAAAAAATATACTTACGAAGCATTAAAACTTTTAACTGCAAGAAGTATGGTCTAGTGAATGTTTTTGGTAAAAGTTTAAAAATACATCTAATTACGCGCTTTTCGTCTATTAATAATTCATAGCTTTCCATGAACATCTTTAAAAGTATATGCCATTAGTTCATAAGGGAGTGTTACTTACTTTTAGAGAATAATTAAGGAAATTCGCTTGTACGCTTATTTAAAAAAAAAAAAAAATCAATACTATAAAACTCATTTCTATAAAAAATAAATTTTAGATTTTTGGACTTTTGTTACTTTTCAGGAGGGTTTGGCAAATATAACTACCTGTTTTATTTAGTAGCCTAAAAGATCGTCTACAAATTTAAGATATATATATAGATATATAATTTGCAGCTAATGAAGGTTTATGACTCTAAAAGGTATAAAACTATTTTAATCTTCAGGAACAGGTAAAGTTGTATATATATATATATATATATATATATATATATATATATATATATATATATATATATATATATATATATATATATATATATATATATAAAATATATATATATATATATATATATATATATATATATGTATAAATATATATTTATATATATATATATATATATATATATATATAGAAAAGTAACTCCGTTTTTAAGACAGCTAAAAGCAGACAACCTGTTTTCTTTACTGTTCACTATGACACTCTCTTCCTAGATGCGTTTCGCCTGCCTTACAGGAACTTATCAATAGGGCTGTAACGAGTGTTTAGCGAACAACAGAGAAATCAAGTGTCTACTTAAAAGACAAACATCGTTGCCTTGCTCTTATCTTACTGCAAGGCAACGATGTTTGTCTTTAAGTAGACACTTGATTTCTCTGTTGTTCGCTAAAACTCGTTACAGCCTATTGGATGTTCTGAGGCAGGCGAAAGCTCTAGGAGAGTGTCATAGTGAACAGTAAAGAAAACAGGTTGTCTGCTTTTAACTGTCTTAAAACGGAGTTACGTTTTTCGTATACACCAGGACGGTAGGGAATTTTCATTCCTATTTTTACATATTTAATTACCCACTCCGGTAAAACCCGATGTCGATTCTGCTGAATGTGATTTCAGTGCGGCATCGAAAGTAAGATTGTTATATCTTACTGCAAGGCAACGATGTTTGTCTTTTAAGTTGACACTTGGTTGAAATGTATTTTCATATCAATTTAAATTTTTAATATTAATTTTATCAAATGTTTTGCTATTAAGCATTTAAAGCTGCCGTTACTGCTTCTAATGAATTATAAAAGCGAAGTGTCAATAAAGCTTGTCACTATCAACGCCTACTAGTACAATAATGAGTTGTTAATTTGGAATTAGATAATTAATATTAAAATAATTTTTATCACAAATTAATAAAAGTAGGCCGATTTTTTTGAAAAATGGTATTAGGAACTATCTTTTACTTTTGAACAACTTTTCTTAGTAACTTATTTCCATATCTTCTCAAATAAATGCATTTGACTCTTGAACCATTTAAAGTTTTTTCAATTTTCTGAACACCGCGTATAAAATTTGTTAAATGTTTTTATCGCAATCTTACTCTAAGAAGTAGAAATTTTTTTTTAAAGTAGCCTTTTTTGATAAAATTAAAAATAAATAAGTTTTTTACTATTTAACACCTTTTCCATGGACGTACTGGTGTGTCCACGGAAAAGGTGTTGAATAGGAAAAACTTCTTTATTTTTAATTTTATCAAAAAAGTCCTGATAAAAATGTTGCTACTTCTTAAAGTAAGATGGATAGAAACATTTAACTATTTTATATGCTGTTCGAAAATTGAAAAAATTTAAAATGGTACAAAATAAAGTGCATTTATTTGCAAAGATATGAAATAAGTTACTAGAAAAAGTTGTTCAAACGTAAAAGGTAGTCTCAATCCAATTTTTGAAAAATCGACCCACTTTTATTTATTTCTGATTAAAATTTTATTATCAATTAGCTAATTTCCAATTTTTGTACTAGTAGGCGTTGATAGTGACAAGCTTTATTAACACTTTGCTTTTATAATTCATAAGCTGCAGTATCGGTAGCTTTAAATGCTTACTTAACAGCAAAAAATTTGATAATAAATCGATATTAAAAATTTTAATTGATATTAAAATAAATTTAATCACAAAAAATAAAAGTAGGCCGATTTTTTCGAAAATTGGTATTAAAACTACCTTTTAGTTTTGAACAACTTTTCCCAGTAACTTATTTCCATATCTTTTCAAATAAATGCACTTTACTCTGTACCATTTTAAGTTTTTTCAATTTTCTGAACATCGCGTATAAAATATGTTAAATGTTTCTATTCCAATCTTACTCTTAGAAGTAACAAAACTTTTTATCAAGAGTAGCTTTTTTCGATAAAATCAAAAATAAAAAGTTTTTTTTCTTCAACACCTTTTCCGTGGACATACTGTATATATATATATATATATATATATATATATATATATATATATATATATATATATATATATATATATATATATATATATACATATATATATATATATATATATATATATATATATATATATATATATATATATATATATATATATATATATATATATATATATATATATATATATACATACTGTTAATAATAATCTTTATTTTTGTTTTTCACTAGTGACCTGCTTATGCACATAATATAATAATTGTAACTAAAAGTGGTTCGCTGAGCTCAGAGTATTTGCTTATAATTCCTTCTTGTTTAAAAGTCATTATAGAATATTTATTTTTCCATGCAAAACATATTTTTAAATGTGTTTTTTAAAAAGATAATAATTAATTAAATAAGTAAATAATAAAACTTATTTTTGCCTTGGTTCTTAAGGAAATCTTTTAACAAGATGTACAACTGTACAAAAAAATACGATGCTAACAGAAATGCAGTAAGTTACAAAGCGTATTAAAATCCATACCATAACATACTAAGTACAGTGGGTTTAATAGCAGCAGTTCTGGTTAGTAATAGTAGGTAAAGTTTTTAAAATACCAACTAGCTAAATTTGTTACAGAACAAAATATTTACTGCTTTTCAATTAGTCCCTTGTTAATACACAAATACTGTAATTTTCAAAATTTATCGACATATTTAAACCTACAAAATAATCTTATAATAATATTCTCTTTAAAATACTTATTGACCTAGGATAACACCTTGGACTAGTTATTTGAATTTTTAATGGGAAAAATAAGACGTAGAAATTGGTGTCAAATTATTTCTATAACAGAGAATGTAAAAAAAATCCGTAGATATTTCATTTAAAAAATCATCCTCATTCATATAATATACGTATTATAAATACACAGCAAAATGTGCATTATTCAGTTTTAAACTGAGCCTAATTACTTTGCAATGGTATTTAACATAAAGAAAAATTATTATAATAACACTGACCAACATTCTAAAACTTTTTTTGCCTCCCTGGAATGATTGTGGCTGGATTTTATATATTTTGGCCTGCTGAATCCAGATCTGGCTTCAGATTTTCGATATCAGCCTTCAATAATGAGGGAGAGACACATGTTTTGATATTAAGCAAAATTCAATAAAAACTCACTTTAATACTGATTTATTAATTTAAAAAATAAAAAGGTATGATACATTTTAGTAACAGTTAATTTATGTTCAGTATAAACATTTTCAAGTGTTATTTTATTTTAATATTCATTTCCTTGAACTCTTCCTTTTATAAGAAAGACTGGATGTGTCTCGTATTAGGGTCCAGCAATAGTCGGCTAACATATTCGGGCTCCACTTTCCAGTATATCTTTTCTCTATCGATGCGATGTCTTGGTGAAATCGTTCCCCATGCTCGTCCGATATAGCTCCTAGATTTTCAGGAAAAAAGTCCAAATGGGAATGGAGAAAGTGAAGTTTTAGGGACATGTTGCATTTTAAAATATGATAGGCCGTGAGCAGTTCTTCCACGAGTTCACGATAATTTTCTGACTTGGTGTTTCCAAGAAAATTTTTGCAAACACTTTCAAATGCATTTCATGCTCGTCTTTCATGGTCACTTAAAATGTCCGTGAAGTTGGCATCTTTAAAGAGTTGCCTAATTTGGGGACCAACAAAAATTCCTTCTTTAATTTTGGCTTCACTTATACTCTTTTAAATAGTTGAAAGCATTTCCGTTTTTATCCAGTGCTTTTACAAAATTTTTGATCAATCCTAAGTTTATGTGAAGTGGAGGTAAATATATTTTTTCTTTCTGAACTAACGGTTCTCGGGTCAAATTTTTAACTCCAACTTCTATTTTTTCACGTGGAGGCCAAACCTTTATTTTATAATGTTTGTCTCTTGCACGGCTGTCCCACTCACACAAAAAGCAGCAGTATTTTGTGTATCCTGACTGCAGTCCTGTCAATAACGCTACCACTTTCAAATCTGCACATATATTCCATTTGTGATCTTCATACTTTATACATCTGAGTATCATCTTCAGATTGTCATATGTTTCTTTCATATTTACCGAATGAGCTATAGGAACGGATGGATGTTCATTTCCATTATAAAGTAAAACAGCTTTTAGACTTGTTTTAGACGAATCTATGAATAGTCTCCATTTATCGGGCGTATATGGTAAGTTCAGTTCGACCATTAGGCCAGGAATATCATGACAAAATACTAAATCACCGTCCGCTGCAAAAAAATTTGTGAGAGTAGATTCCCTTTTTCTATAGATGGACACCTTAACTCCTTTTTCCAAGAGGTTCCACTGCTTCAGGCGGGATCCGAGAAGTTCCGCTTTTGTTTTCGGGAGGTCCAAGTCACGAACAAGGTCATTCAATTCACCTTGAGTGATTAAATGAGGTGTATCGGGCAAATCAATGGAACTAGGGATGTAGCTTGGTCCGGCTTCTGGCGAAGTACTTCGAGAGTCTGATTCCGAATCAAGCGTGTAACTCTCAGGTGGTTGGGGAATGGGTAATGAATTGTCATGGGGTACTGGTCGCATTGCAGACGGAACATTGGGATACTGAATGCTACGCGTAGTTTTGCTAGTAATTCCTTTGATATTCGTCATGCAAAAATAACAATCATCTACGTGATTACGAGGTTCCCTCCAAACCATTGGAACTGCAAATGGCATAGATTTATGCGTACCTTTTAGCCATCCCGTCAATGTTCTCGAACACGAACTGCAACACACTTTTGGGGCCCAGGACTTATCTTGATCGCCAACTTTACATCCAAAGTACAGTTCATAAGCCTTTTTTACTAGTGAAGATATCGGTTTTTGGTACGCCTTCGCGGTAACTTCGCCACAAATATAACAGAATTTATCAGCTTTATTAACACAAATTCGCGTCGACATTTACGTAGATCTATCTAATCGAAAAATCAACAGATGTTTACTAAATGATTATAAAATAACGACTAAAGGGATATTTCAAGCATAGATCCACCTACCTGTCCATAATAATGGGTCGCCCATTTATTACCCCTCTACTAGACCCTTCCGAGAAATCTGAGGCTAATAAAAACATTTGAGGGTTAGTTGTATATTAGTATAAGTCCAAATATTACAAATCACACGATTTTTTTATAGAGAGGATTTTTCTGTTAGACAGTGAATTAAAAATTATAAATTTATTGACCTCTGACTGGCATAATAGATTTTCTTCTCTTTAGATCCGACCAGGATTTTTGTTTTCAGAATTTATATTTTTAAAATGATTTATATTTTTGTATTCGCTCTAAAAAAGGCTTTTTTATGGAGTTATTTCGGTTCGTAAATCTTTTTCAGACTCCAAATAGGTCGTCATGGCAACCTATTTGGACCGAGTTCAAATACATCAAATAAAAATTAAAAAGGTACAACAATATAAATCAATTACAACCATTTATACTTAATCAGTAAAAAATTAACCGGCGTTGTCAAACGATTAATCATACATAATAACAAAAGTAAATGTTTTTTGGGGCATAAACAACATAAACAAAAAAATATTGTTTGTTACACGTATAGTCTGTCTCAAAGTATATTGTTATGGCTTTTGACGGACCATACCAAAATCAACCATTAACGATTTTATTACCTATTGTTATTGGGTAAACCCATTTGATCATAAGGGCAGTGGTGGGCCAGGTATTTCTTGAGTATTAACCATTAGGCATTTAAATATTTAGGCTAATATTTTAGTGGCAGTGTTGAATAACCGTTTTTACTGTGCGTTTCGAAAAAGTTGTTTTACGAGAATATAACTATGTCGCGTCGAAATCATTTGTCATTAGATGCAAAACAGGTTGTGAAAAATGTAAATGAAACTTTAATCAGTAGAGGTCTAATTAAACAAGAGGCTTTAAAAGAAACCTGTCTTCTTACAAAAACTCCAATATCATCGATAAGGGACATTATTATTAGTGAAGAATTGAACAAAAGAAAAAAAGTAGTGATTCTTAATCTCACCGTATAGACAATAGTGATCAGGACCTAATAAGAAAGAAAATATATTGTCTTTTTGAAAGCGGGGTTATTCCTACCTTGGATAAACTAAAAAAGAAGCTAGACGAAGACGAAACCAATATAAATATTAGCCGTGCCACTCTCCATAGAGTTGTTTGTAAAATGGGATTTAAATACCGCAAAATAGACAAAAGACAAGTAGTAATGGAATCGCACAGATTACGCACTTGGAGATTTAATTAGAAATTAAAAGATATAGGTTAGAAAACAGATCCATAATTTACCTTGATGAAACATGGTTCGATACACACGACACAGTATCCAAAGAATGGGTTGATTCCAGTCAAACTGTCAGACGAAAGCACCTTCAAATAAAGGGAAACGCATTACCATAATACACGCTGGTTCAGAAGACGGATTTGTAACAAACTGCTTGCTGTTGTCTGCAAAGAATATTAAGGATTCTAGCTTGGATTATCATGAGGATACAAGTGCAGAACTTTTTGAAAACTGGTTTTAAAATTATCTTTTAAAAAATATTCCAAACAACAGTGTTATTGTCATGGATAACGCAATCTACCACAGCCGTCTGCTACACAAAGCACCAGCTTCATCAAGTTCAAAAACTGAAATTAAGGAATATTTGTTAGGAAATGATATTTATTTTGAATTCAGTTATAAAAAAACGCAGCTTTTGAAAGTCCTAAATTTATATACAAATAAAAAACAATATGTATGTGATAATTTGGCTGAACAGCCTGGGCATACTGTCTTACAGCTTCCTCCGTATCACTGTATGTTTAACCCCATAGAGCATTTGTGGAACCAAGTAAAATCGAAGATCAGAGCAGAATATGTTACACCTATTTTAAGTCCCAGTGTTATAAATTTGATAAAAAATGTAATTACTAACATACCAGTTGAGAGCTGGAAAAATTCAATATAAAAATTGAGGACTCTTACATTTCTATCCAAAACAACATAAATCCTATCGTAATTAATCTCAATGATGACTCTGATAGTGAAACAGAATTAGATTTAGATATTTAGATTAAAAATTTAATTATGTATAGATAATGCAGTTATAAATTTTAGTAAAACTTTGCATAGATTTAATTTCTTAATGTAATTTTAAGATTATACTTACCTAAATAAACAATAAATTATAAATCTTTATACTTTTAAAGTCCGTCCCTAATGTTCTATCCTTTAATACCTACCGATCCGCAGTTTTATTACTGTCGGCAGGTATAATCCATAAATAAAGGCAAGAGCTAACACGGTATACTTTGAGTCAGACTATACCTAAATCAGTTTTTTGGAATTCATCTGCTATCCTGGCAACAGCAACGATTCGTCCCAAAAAAACGTGATTTTAGGTACTTGTTACAAAATAGTTTATTTTTGTAACAAGTACCTAAAATTACATGCTGACAAAAAAGCTTAATCCAAAATTTGGTTAGTAAAACTATAAAAATCCAAGGTATATTTTCCTTTGGTTCTAATGTGAAATCAAATCTTTTTATTTGTGTCACTTTTAAAGAGGGTGTGCAGATATATTCAGTCACTTTTAAACTAATGTGCTATACTTTTCAAGAAAAGCTTTATTTATACCTATATATAGCTATGATTTAGGTATGTGTTACAAATAACTATATGTTGTTTATGCTCCAAAAAAAAAAATATTTATTATGTATGGCTAGTCGTTTGACACCGCCAGTCAATTTTTGAAAAATGTCAAAAAAATATATATTTTTTCATTGTTATATTGTCCTGACGACTTATTTAAGAGATTAATTTTTCGGACTTAAATGAGTCCGTTATAAGTTTATTCTAATTTTCAGTGTTTCGGATAAAAAGAATTTGGCACCATTTTAATGTAAATTGGCCTTCTGCCAAAAACATTTCAATTTTAACCTGTTATAGCTTAGGCTAAAAGAAAACCTAAAAAGTTTACCATTGCCAAAACTTCCTAACGTGAATAGTTGAAGTGTTAAATAGGCATTTTTGCTATGTTAATAAATTGCTAAGAGAAATAGTTTAAGATAGGGAAAAATAAATTTTACTTATCTTTACTTTTTGAGAGCTAATTTTTGAAGATATTTGATAGAGATTTTCAAAATGCGGGAGTGTTTTTGAAAACAAATAATTTAAAGTAAAATTCCAATTCTTTTTGTATTAGTTGAATGGTTGTCACGAACTATAATTTTAACAGAAGTGTAAAAAATCAACATGGCTCACTCTCGATCCATTTTTTTAAATACGCCCAGTAGAGCTAGAAATTTTGGCAATGATAAGAATTTTTTTTTTTACTTTTTAATATTATTATATTTAATGCCAATAAACCACCGTCTAAACAAAAAGAACCTAAAATATAATAATTTTTGATCTAATTTTTGGGTACACCCTGTACTCTAATATAAATCAAAGTAAGATCTAAATCCGGACGCAATTTAGTGCTTGTTTGCTATTATTCTGCACTATTGTTTCTCGTATCATCTAAATAGTTGTCAGTAACTATAGACAATAATTTTAATAGAAGATTAAAAAATTAACATCTAGTAAAACTAACAGGAAAGTTTTGTCAATGGTTTTTTTCACTTATTGATGTTATTACATTTAATGTCATTAAACCACTGTCTAAGAAAATAGAACGGTTAAAGTAAAAAATGTTTGGTCCTGTTTTTGGATACATTCTTTACTCTAAGATATTTTAAAGTAGGTCTAAATTTCTAGGCAATTTTTTACTTGTTTGCTATTATTCTCTTGTTTTTTACATCATCCAAATCGCTGTCAGCAACTATTAGCAATAATTTTAAAAAGTCAATAAGAGTCACTGTAGACCCAATTTTTTAATACATCCAGTAGAGTTAGAAATTTTTGGCAATGGTTTAATAGTTTTCTTTGGGCCTACGATTATGCTAAAATTAGTAGAAGATTTTTGGCAGAAGGACAATTTACCTTAGAATAGTGCGATATCCTTTAACTTGCTTTGCTTAAAAAAAAAGTAAAAAGGAAAGGTTAACCCCTTTTTCACATTTATATTTTAAGCTAGATCTTATGTACAGAGTTTTAACTGAAGAGTTTATCTTATATTATCACAGGAAGTGTTGGAAAAAAACTATTTCAGTTTTTCCATATAGTGATTTTTAAGAACAGTTTTGCTTACTTATAATGGTTATTAGTTGTATTCGCTTCAAAAATGGGCTTTGCGGACTCATTTCAGTCCGTAAAATGAATCTTTTTCGGACTTAGTCCAAATAAGTTGTCATGGCAACACAACAATTAAACACCAACATTTTATAAATTTTGACATTTTTCAAAAATTGACTGTCGGTGTTAAACGACTAGTCATACATAATAAAAAGTTTAAATGTTTTTGTTTTGGAGCATAAACAAAATAATGTTTTTTGTAACACGTACCAAAATCATAGCTATATACAGTGCTTTCATTTCAAAACGAACCACCCTAAATATCTTTAAAAAAAAACACTCACCAAAAAAACAAAGAAACACGTCGATTTAGATATACAGGGGGAAGTTTAATTTCGTATTGGATAAAATTTTATCGGTCACCTCCTAACCTCCAGTTAACCTCACTTTGATATGTCAAATAGCAACCCCCATAGTGTGACACATCACTGTAAGCGGCATGAAATTTGCTATCCAACAGTACTAAGAAACTTTAAATCGATGGACGTAGAAGCGACTTAGAAGTAAAAATGTGTGTTAATTAGTTTATCGTGTTCAAATAATTTATTTTATCAAATGCTCAAAATGTGCGCCGTTATTGGCGAGACAATAATAAAGTCTGTTTTGAAATTCTTCGCGAACGTTGGCGAAAGTTTGTCTGGTAATACCTCTGCATTCTAGTGTAATTCTACATTTAAGTTCTTGAATATTTGCAGGTGGCGTTTTGTACACTTTACTTTTTAAATAACCCCAGAGGAAAAAGTCTAGAGAAGTTAAGTCTGGAGACCGTGCTGGCCATTCGATGGCACCTCGTCTGCCTATCCATGTGCCTGGAAACTGTTCATTGAGCCACTCTCGAACTGCTAAAGCATAGTGGGGAGAGGCTCCATCTTGCTGGAAATGCAAATTATTTTTACTGAGTTCCATAGCACCATTTTCATCCACCTGATTTTCCAAAGATTGGACGATAGAAGGGTATATTGCAATTTTCCAAAAGGTTCAGATACAGTTGCCCAGTTAAATTTTCTTCCAGAAAGAATGGCCCGATAATTTCGTTTCCATAAATACCTGCCCAAACGTTGATCTTCTCTGGAAATTGAGTATGTCCTTCCTGAAATATGTGCGGATTTTCATTATCCCAATATCTGCAGTTATGTCTATTAAGAATTCCATTTAAGAAGAAAGTTGATTCGTCAGAAATGCAGATATTTTTGATCAAATGAGGGTCTTCGTCAATTCGCTGGCACATTGATTCGCAAAATTCTATTCTTCTATCATAATCGTCTTCGTTGAGTTCATGAAGAATTTGTATTTTGTATGGAAAAAACTTATTCTTTTTCAAAATTTTGTACACGGAACCCGTAGAAATATTGGTCAGCTTAGAAACTTTTGGAATAGACAACGTCGGATCTATTGCGAACTGTCCTAGTACCTCAACCTGGCGTGCTTCGTCTAAAACCCTTTCATTAGTACTTTTCTTGTTGCATACAGATCCAGTTTCTTCAAACTTACGCACCAATTCCATTACATATTTATGCCCCACGTTTTTATTTTGATGCCTCTCATTGAATACTCTGGCGGTTCTACGCGCGCATCGATCTTCAGCCCCATATAGGAAAATTATTTCTATTCTCTCTGCTAGAGTATACACCATTTTAAAATCAAGATTCTTAATTTTAAACTAACGATGTCAAAATGACAATCCTAACAGTAATATTTAACTGGTTCCTAAACGTCTTAAAAACTTGTGCTATTGCAGTGTTTTGCTGTAGCAGGTAACACAAAAATAATAATTGGAATGAATGCACACTAAAATAGTCTGCGAGTAATTTCAAAACAAGCTTGTCTCGTCAATAACGGCGCACATTTTGAGCATTTGATAAAATAAATTATTTGAACACGATAAACTAATTAACACACATTTTTACTTCTAAGTCGCTTCTACGTCCATCGATTTAAAGTTTCTTAGTACTGTTGGATAGCAAATTTCATGCCGCTTACAATGATGTGTCACACTATGGGGGTTGCCATTTGACATATCAAAGTGAGGTTAACTGGAGGTTAGGAGGTGACCGATAAAATTTTATCAAATACGAAATTAAACTTCCCCCTGTATATCTAAATCGACGTGTTTCTTTGTTTTTTTGGTGAGTGTTTTTTTTTTTAAAGATATTTAGGGTGGTTCGTTTTGAAATGAAAGCACTGTATAGCTATAAATATAGGTTTCCTTGAAAATAATAGGCGATTCGTTTAGAAGAGAGTGGACATATGCTCACACCGTCTTCAAAAGTGACACAAATCAACAAATGTGGTTTTACATTACAACCAAAGGAAAAATTACCTATCTTAAAGTTTTAAGGCTGGTTTATGCAGACAACTTTAAATCTTATTTAATTTTTATTTAAATTTATTCTAAAATTAAGAATTTCTAGACCATTTAAAGAGAATATTTACATTTACCTTTCGCAAGCGCAGAAACACGAAAATTTCTTCGGGTTGGTAATTGCTGTTCAACTATTTTTAATGTTTTGACAAGGTTTTGACTGTTTTTTTTTGTGCTTGGTTTGTTAAAGGTTACACTGCTCGCGCATGCTCATTTTCATTATAATTTGATTTAACAAAAGAAGATGAAAGTTGTCAAACTTCTTAAATAAAAGTTAAAGTTAAAGTTTTCCTAAAGAGTGCATAAACGCGCTTATATTGGTGTGCAATGATCTTACACTAAAGTTAAATTAAAGTTAAATTAAATTTAAAGTTGTCTGCATAAACCAGCCCTTTATAGTTTTATTAACTAAATTTTTTATTACATTTTTTTGTCTACATGTGATTTAAGGTACTTGGTAAAAAATAACTATTTTGTAAGAAGTACCTAAAATTACGTTTTTTTGGGAACTGAAATAACTCCATAAAATAGCCCTTTTTGTAGAGCGAATACAAACATACATATTTACTAAATGTAAATTCTGATAACAAGAAGCCTGGTTGTATCTTAAGAAAAGAAAACTTATTATGCTAGTCAGAGGTCAATAAATTTATAATTTTTAATCATTATAATCTGTTTTATGTTAAATACCGTTGCAAAGTAATTAGGCTCGGTTTAAAACTAAATGATGGACAATTTACTGTTTGTTTATAATAAGTATATTATATGAATGAGGATAATTTTTTTAATAAAATAGCCAAGAAAAGTTTTAACATTTTATGTTATAGAAATAATTTGACCGATGTCTACGTTTTAGTTTTCCTATTTCACGTCCAAATAAATAGTCCAAAGTGTATAGCCAAGAAGTCTGTTTCCTTAGAAAAATTTTTAGTAGGCTTTGAAAAATATTAGCGATAGCTTATTCGACGCACAATGCAAATCAGAGAGAGGCCTTTTAATGATTTTTTTTACAATAAAAATTGCAATTGTTATTAACAAAGAACAAAATAAAGAAAAAGCCATATCGATTTTTGATGATAACTCGGAAACCATAAGAGGTAGCGGATATTACAAAAAGATGCTTAAGAAGAAGGAAATTTTGCGATTAAAATCCGGAGTTCTATCTCCATTATTTATAATTTTAATCTAACGCTGAAAATGGGCCTCCACGCGACAATTTTGGTTGCGCGCTTGGTGTCAAAACCAAGTACGTCACACTAAACATATTTTTTAGGGTATTAAATAATAATTAAAAAAATTTAAAAAGTATTGGTATATTTGGAACACACAGCATCCATTGAAAAAACATTATTTTTGTAAAAAAAAATATGATTTTATTTTGTAAGTGCAATTTGGAAATTTATTATCTCGCAAACTACTCGGAAGAAACATTTGAAATTGGGAAGTTATGTATAACCAATGATCGATATACAACATAACTAAATATGCGCCTTAAAAATACTCTAAATTTTTCTTTTATAGAAAATGGTGCGACTAAAAATATTAATCGACTGGCCCGACCACCTTTGGATTTTTTTTTTATTTTTGTATTTTTTTGCAAATTTTAAGTGATTTGAGTTTTAAAAGAATTAAATAAATAATTAAATATTAAAAAAATCCAAAAATCACATAAATATATATTTTTTTTGGACTGAAATTTTTTGCCAAAATTAAATTTTTGTTTATCTCTCCTTTTTTATTTATCTTATCAAAAATGTTTAAAAAAATTATAGATAACTTAAAAAGATTTCTTTTTTGTTTTATGAAATTTTTTGTATTTCTTATAGTTTTGATAGTCGTAGTCCAAACATTCCGTGGTAGCAGGTTTCTGCCGGTAAATGTACCGTGTCAGTTTTTTGGGTTTTTTCGATTTTTTGTTGTTTAATCCCAATTTTGAATTCAGATTCGTGTTCAGCGGAGAACAAAACTAGTACGACACCCAGCACACACCACTCCTTTTTGTGGGCCTGTGTTATTTAAACAGGTTGCCCTTAGCAAAAAAGAACGTGACTGTGTGATAGAAGAAATAACGAGTCTATAGGGTCCCTGATAAATCAATCAATAAAAATTCGTTTTTGTTTTAACAACAGAACCAAATCTGCAACAGGGGCAAGCATGATTATTGGTTTTTTAAATTTACTTTTTTTATTATTTTTGCGGGTTTGCGTTTTTGGAGACTGGTACTTTAATAATTCTGGTAAACCTGATAAAGACAAAATCTGATTATTTTTTTAAAACCTTTCATTTAGTAAAATAAAGTAGATTTTGAAAAATCTTTACTGTTTGTTTTTTTTTAATTAACTTATAATGTTCTAATTAAATTTTAAATATTAAAATATCTTGAAGTGGCACTGAAAAATTATCGTTTTATTAACTAACATAATCTAATTACTTTTTTTGCAATGCGCAAATTAAAAGCAATAAAATGCAGGAAACTGACATAGAGAATCCATTAATGCCTGCTAATTGCTATAAATTTCGCAAAAACATTACGTTTTTAAGAATTTGTCTTATCCTAATAATAAAAGTAAATTTACAGAACAAGTAAATTTAAAACGTAGTGTTTAAAATTAATTAATATTTTGCAATGCATTTAAAAGAAATGATAGTATAATTTGTCCAAGAAATTATTGACCTCTATACTTTCATCCATCAGTATACCACTAGGCTTCCGGTTATCAGAATTTACATGTTTTTTTTAGATATACAACTTAATTACATTACTTAACAGTCATAAAAGTGTCAACAGTAAATTGGGTCTACAATTTTCTTAACTGGTAGTTACTCGCGTCATAGTAGACCATTTCACTATCTTGGGTGGTGGTTTGTAAAGAGACTGGCGGGAGTACCATTCGAATTCATTTAGAAAACTGTCTGTTATTCTCAATTACTTTAGTCTTTTTCCCGTGGTGCTTGCGAGGAGTGCGTTAAGTTTATTCCTTTTTTTACTAACAGTAAGTGCCCCTCTTTTGGATTACATTTGCACGCTTGTAGGTGTATGGTGCTTATTCACGTATGACCTTGGACCGGTAGCTTAACGGTTTGTAAAAATGAGAGTGATTTTCTTCAACACTTTTGGTTTCAAACTGGTAAAAGAAATTGCGGTGAAATTAATATGAAGAACGTTGAATGAAAGTGTAACAGTTTTCGTGTAAAGGAAAGGCATCTAAAAACGAATGGATATCACTTGTAATCGTCACCGCGGGCTATTTTAATTAGAAATCTCTTAGCGGTTTTGGTTTAACTGATAAAAATTTGTCCTGTAAATGCAGTTTGAATTGTAATTATTTGTTTTTTTTTTTTAAACAAGAAGTTTTATTATGTCGTTCTTTAGAATTTCTTTCTTTATATTTGAATATGTATCTAATTGTTTTCCTTTGTGATGATACTTTAGGCTTATTAAAAGTAGTTTATTATTTATTCTTTTTCCCTAGTTTAATTTCTAAGATTGTAAGTAAATTAAAGGTAAAACGATAAAAGGCAAATAAAGTTTTTAGAATGACAGTTGGGAGTAAGCGTGTGTGGATAACCTAAAATAGCAAACATAACACTGCTTTTTAAATATATGCTTTTGAAAGCACTAGGTTATAACCTCTGCATATAGTACATATTAATTTAATAATGTAGAGAATAATTTATTAACCTTGAACATGTATGTCATATTAGGGGTGGGGATAGATAAGGGACTGGCGTGGGAAGTTAAGACCAAGCTTTATATAATAATTATAGATGTCGATAGGTGTAATAGATACCTATTAATTAAAAATGTTTTTTTTAAAGTTATTTTGTTATTGTTTTTCGTAGATATGTTTTATTATAGTTGTTTTAAACCTCTTTACGTTTCCAATTAAAATATTTTTTTTTCAAAAGTTGCTGACAAGCCAGCTGTTGGAAGATAAAGTAATTGCGACTCGTGGTTTGTTTTGGATACCCTTAGTTTATTTGGTTGTCTCAAAACATCATATACCTTAAAAAAATGTTGTTTTCATAATTTTACTTATACTATATTATAAAGCTATATAAACATATTGTATAGTTCTCCTAAATTATCTCTCTTTGTTTTGTATTTTGCAAACTTTGGTATGTTTTTGGGTGGACACAAATACCATGCCTTTTTACTGAGCTCAATTTATTACTTTAAAGAACAAGGAATGAATACTAAAACTGTTCTAGTTATAGCTTTAAGCTTTTTTAGCACTATAGTATTTTTTAACCAAGTCATAAAAATTTATAATAACAAGGTATTTTAAATTTTTGTCTTGTTTATTCAATGTAACTATGTCTGTTTATTTTTTAATCATTTTTAGGTCTATGTCAGGGTATACTATAACTTAACAAATAATAATTACTTTTAAAATCTTATGGTTAGCATATTAAATTGAAATTAAAAAAATAATGACATGCAATAAGAAATTAACCTTACATATTAATGGTGGGGATACATTAGGGTGGTGGGGTACTGACATACTTTCAACTTTCGGTTATAGATGTCGGTAGTTATACATGCGTATAATTTAAAACAATGTATAGAGGTTATTATTTATCTTAGTTTTTTCTTAAAATAGCTTTAAATTGTTTTTTATACAGGGTTCCCCATAATTGACTACCCATTTTAATTACTCAGTAAACTTGTTTAAACTTAATAAAACTAACATTTTATTAGATACACTTAATTACAATTCACTCTTTGGTATTTACTATAACATACGACTTAACCAAACTTTTAAAAATTACGTGTTTTAAGTAAGTGCCATTAACTTCAATGCACTCTTTAAGATTTAACAAAGAATGATTCATGACACGATAAAAGCCAATTTAAATCCCCAAATAGTGAAATCAGTCGGCCATTAAACACTTCTCGCAGAACTCTTTTAGAGTTTTTAGCGGTATGTACTGCCGCTTCATCTTTTTCTATTAAGTCATTTTTATGTTTTTACTCAAAAAAACTCGTTGTTGAACTGAATAATCCATAAGAATTAGAATGTGTTCAAACCCAATGATGCTTTATTAGAAAAATGACCTTTTACGAAAATTTTTTTTTTCTAGTTTTGTGACAGGTGCCTATTCGATTAAAAATATGTTGATTTAAATCTTAAAGGCCATAGAAGGTAATAATATAAAAAAACGTACTAACTTATCTCAGAATTTATTTTAATATCAAAATAGGAAGTCTATTATGGGGAACCTTGTATAAAAAATATTAACTGAGAAACCTAAAATACGTTTATAATATATTTTGTTTTTTTTTTTACTTTTTTAATATTGGCAACGTTAGCCTAAAAAAAAAATTAAGTTATTGAGAATGGATTAATATCCATTAGACAAAGTTTAATATCGAAAATATGATTTTTGTTTTTTATTTTATTTGAGGGCCATTTAATAGCAATCATTGTACAGAGTCTTTCCTTAAGTTTTGACAGCTTCTAACAACATTATTATTTCAGATAGAAAAAAATTGTTTAAATAAAGAAACAATTAAAAATCACCGGTGAACTTTTTGACTCATTGTATACTTTTTTAATGATACAGCCTATATACCGTGTTTATTGGATAGTCCTCTTTTTAAAAATATGTATGTTGTCTATAATTCATTTATCCATTGTAGAAATAGTTGCTATTAAAAAATCAAAATATTACTAAATTATTATTTGAAATAAATCACAATAACCTAACTTTTAGACTGAATATGAAGTAGGAAAAATGCTCATTTTAATATCCCTTAAATCTCGTCTGATTTTGGGTCCGCTGGGTAAACCTAGCAATTTTCTCTGTTTAATAAATAAAATCTTGCCTGCATTTTAAAGTCCAAGATAATTATAAATTCAAAAATTAAGGTTAAATTTGAATGCAAAAGTTTAAAAAACATCCCAAATATAGTTTACGGTACTGATTTGGGGCATTTCGAGTAAAAATGTGCAGTTTTCATAGTTTTTCTTTACTTGTGTCCTAAAATTTACCCACATACCAAATTTCAAATTTCTACCCCCTTAGAAGTACCCCCTAATTAAATAAAATCAATAAATCAGTTAGTCAGTCAGTAGTAAACTGGACAATTTTCAAAATTAAATATCATAGAAATAACTTTACATAATTTTTTTAACTACTTATTGGAATACTTATGTAAATTTGCATGCCAAATTTTATTTTAACAAAGTTATGATTGGGGGATAACACGATTAATTGTTTCGTGTAATATATACACTGCATCTATCAGGTCGGAACTAGCTCTGGCGTACTACCTTGCGCCGGAAGTAAAAGGAGGGAATAATTTTATGCCCAAAAGAAAAGGACAAGTCTAATGAAAGCATTTGTGGCTATAAAATTATTCTATTTGGGATGATTTTTGAACGCACATAAAGTTAAATGATTCTTTGAATTACAGAACTTGTCTGTTAATAATAAGGCGATGAGAATTAATAGACTTTTCTTCAAATACACAAAATGGTCGTGTTATTAACGCAATAATCTGGACTTTATTTTTGGCGCTCCAGTTAAATATTATTTAAAGCGCGAAAGCGGGAATAAACACCCGAACACGAGCTGATGGGCAAATACGCATGAGCCCCAAAGCAAGCCGCGGCGTCATTGTGATGTCATGGCAACCGCAACGTATGTTGCGGGTTCCTGGTTTTACCGTCCAAGGACTGGATTTCGAGAGCTTAGCCGCATGTCAGAGCTCGGCATATCTCGGCTGCGCTCGCAATAATATCGCGAAAAATTTTACAGGCGGATTATTTGGATAAAAATATAAAAAAATTCCCATGAACATATTTTCTAAACTCCTTAACCGTTAAACCACAGGGAGAAAAAATCTTTACAAAAAAATATTTATTTTATTTTATAAATGTGGATAAACAAGGTATTGCAGAATATCTGCAATACCCTGTACCTGTTTTCTAAATTTAGCATACAGACCAGCTTAAAAAATTAAACTAAGAATAACGGCTGCTGTACCAGCAAAGAAATATCAGGAATAGAGCGTAGAATAGCGATGGTATAAGTAAGGAGCGATGATGTACCCCAGCATTAATTTGGTGAAAGAGTGACCATCTACCATAACATTTATATGTTAATTTGAAAGTAAACCAGTTAAGGTGAAAAACTGGAGAAAGGATTTGGTTAGGCGCGTTGGCTATGTCAAAATCAATAATTTGTAACTTACCAAGAAATGTAAGATACTTGTTTCCGTTATATGAAAGGGGTTTTGTTGTGGATCTTTTGTGACGGGATAAGCACTGTGTGTACAGGGTCGTATTTAGGCGGTGGCGAAATGGGCGCCCGCCATTTTTTTTTCATTAGTTGTCAGTACCGCGGCGTAGTCATAATTTTATTATTTTTTATTGACAAAATTAATCGGATAAATAAATTACAACCGAACAATATTATAACATATTTTCGACTTAGATACTTAATTTAATTATTTTTAATATATTAAAACGAAAAAAATGTATGGATTATTAATAAAATATCAGTTTATTTTGATTCCTACAGCGATAGTATAATTTTTTGATTTTTTTATATTTAAGCTGTGGATAAATTGGTATTTTATATATTGGAGACAGCACTAGTCATTTCTTTGTTGCATATTATTTAATTAATTTAAGTAAAAATGTTTCGTTTAAGTAGGCCTGCTATGCACCTTATTTTTGTAAGTATGATTTTATTGTCTAGGAAATTTATTCCAAATTTAATCATCCGCAAATAAGGATGTTTAAATTATTAAATTATTAAGTTAATTCATATTCTACTTTTTTTAGTCGGATACCAACAGTTGTTTTATGTAAATCATATCCCTTTCAAATAGTAGGCCAATATTTTTGTATAAAGAAAATATAGAATTTGACACAAAATTCCACCACAAAATTATTATTTTAACGAAACGAAATTCTTAGGTCAAAAAACTTTAAACCTGAAACTGTGCACTATAATTTTGTAAAATTTTTAGGTGATAACTCCTGGAATTTCCGTTTTCGTTGAGGGGTACATACTCCCCAAATCTCCGGGTGTGTAGGTGCGGGGGCGCAAATGTTAGGCCCCGCCAAGAGCGTTGCCATACCTAGATACGACCCTGTGTGTGTAATGGGTAAATTTGGTATTATTCCAAACATTTATTTTTTAAATTTCGTTGCATAAACTAAGAGACTAGAGGCAGCCATATAGTTAGAAAGAAAGTTGTAAATTGTTTCTTGGGCTTAAGTTGCATACTGTTAGTCTTTCGACTGTTTGTAAAATGCGCTTATAATAAATTCCTAAAAGGAGAGTACGAATAGATGGCCTTAACGTTTCGTTTTTTATAGCCGCATAACTCTAATGGAGATACTGTATTGTGACTTTAGCACTTATATAAGTGTTAGTTTATTGTATTTGTGCAACTAAAAATCAAAACTAACCACAGAATACCAAATACAAATATAATTTGTTTATATATTATTTATTTCTTACAAAGCGTACGTAGTAATGAAATTAGTCGTTTTTATAACTTTACATTATTTCGAGAAAGCTGTTGTTGAAGCAAAAATAAATCCCCATGCTTGTTGGCACGTTAAATAAATAATGCAACCACAAAAATGTGTTAAGCAACGGCATAATTCGAAAATAAATTAAAGCAAATTATAATAAAAATTATAAATTGGCACTTAATTAGTCACAAATATATATGTATGCAGTGGGGTCACAATTATTTAGTGTTCGCTAATTTACTAATTTGTAGCAACAAAGTCACTTAGTTTAGAGAACTAGGACTACATATCTATAGTCCAGAAAACGAAGCTAAGGAAAGTGCAAGACCAAGCATTTTTTCAAATGCATAGATTTGCATGCAAATTAGGGATTAAGCTTAACTTACCCTCCTCTTCAAAATCTTTATTATGCCGATGGATGAAGACTCGAATCAATTTTTTAATTCTGAATCGAAAACCAAGAATACTTTTTTTGCAAATTTTCCTTCGTTTCCAATTATTTTACCATAAAGTATTGCCAAAGAAAAATTTTTAAATCACACTGTAGGTGTCGCTAATCTTAGTTGGCGCTTTCAAACTATTACGTCATATGAAATCAAGGTTGACTTTTGTCAAAAGTTAGACACTTGTTAATCTGTTATAGGAAAAATCACAAGAAAATGGAGTTTAAAAATTAACCCCTAATGATTAAAAAAAAAATTACCCTAAAAAATTAAAACATTATCACAGTGTATAGCATGAAAATTTGGGATTAAGCTTATCTTACCCTCCTCTTTAAAATCTCCATTATGCTGAAGGTCGCTTTTAAATTTTTTAGAGGTGAAAATTACCCCTTATTGCAAAAATTTTCAAATTTTTCATATTAAAGCCTAAGTCGCATAAAATTAGACTCATTTAAATTAAAAAATAAGTATTTTGTTCTTTGAAATATTATTTATTATATTTCAATTCTTAAAAATTAATCCTTATTATGATTTAATAAAACAAAATGTTCACCCTAGAAAAATTAACATATTGTCACAGAGTTGTAATTATAAAATGTGTCATGTGACTGCTCAAAAGTGTTACTAATTTAATTTTGTAATTTTTTAAACCTTAAAATTTCACTACTTACAATATTACAATGCAAAAAATAGTACAAAAACCGCGAATCTTTTAGAGTGCTCCAAAAAAATTGGTTTTTAAGTATAACTCCTTCAGTTTTTGTGATAAAAGATTCTTTAAAAACCCATTTTGTTCATTTTTTTAAGAGCTATAAGGTTTTATATATTAAAACTGTTTAAAACCCTTACTTTTTATAGGGCTGAGTTTAAAGGCTAAAACAAGGTAATTCTCGTCTATACACACGCGTTTAAAACGTTTATATCTCACTTAATTTTCGTCACACAGTTAATTAAAAAATGCAAAATGTTTGTAAGTTAAAAAGATGCAATATAATACCAAATTAATTTTTACGTATCTCCCTTAGGTTTCAAGTTATTTTCAAGAAAAGTCATTTTTTTATTAAAATACCGAATTTGATTTTTACTTGCAACTTCATTTTTTTCAAAATTAAGCAATTTAAATTGGTTAAAATTTTTGAATACATAGATAAAGAGAACTGAAATAGGGCTTGTTTTCGAAGATTTTTGCAATCAAAAAATTTTGGTCTTAACCTTATTTTAATTTCAACTTAGTCAACTTTTATGATACATACCTTATTAAAAAAAGAAATATTTCTTGCAAATATGTTTAAATAGTAATTATTAGTTTTACTCGAAAAATTCGTAGATTTTACGTTATTTGCCTTTAAAACTCTGAAATTTTGTGTTTGAGGAATAACAGCCAACCTTTAACAAACCACAACTTGGTTTGTATTGGTCCCAAAGCAATTAAAAAAAAAACATTTTATGCGTTTTTTTTTAAGCTACAATTTTGTTATTTATAGTTTTTTGATAAAATGCATACTTATTGAGTTATTTGCAAAAAAACGATTAAAAACGGTAATTTTATCGACGAAAAACTCTGACTTTCGATCGCGAATAACTCGAAAAGTATAACATTTTTTGCTTATAAATCACTTTTCTATCGATTCCTGTAATTAAAATTTATAAAAAGATTCGCAGAAATGGTTTCGCAACCAACCTCAAGGTAAAGGCGCTCTTCAGCATGATATAGATTTTGATCCTTGGATTATTTCCCTCCTACTGTCAACATTTTAAGTCATTCTATGCATTTTTAAAAAATTGCTAGGAAAAATGGTTTGTTTCCTGGACTACTAAAAAAAACGTTAAAAAAAAATATTATCCCTTGCTGTAGCACATTTAATTTGTTTTTTCTAAACCATACTTAGATTATCATCTTAAAGTATTTAGTCTTTTGTTTAATCACTTTAATATGCTCAGGGTTTTACATAGCAAAGCAGCAAAAAATATATTTCAACCAAGGTGTACGTACACATAGAAGGCATATTTAAATATGCCTTCTACCTTCAACTCATAACTAAAATATAAAAGTAAAAAGTTTAAATTTTTGCTTTTATTTTTTTAATTGACACTCTTTTATAATCTCCACCTCCAAGACTTATGTCAAGAATTACCGCCTAATCCAGTAAAAAAAGAGAAAAACGTTTTTTCTTAATACAGGTCAAGTAACTTGCAAGGAGTTGGATTGCGGATGATTGGGTAGTTTTTTTTAAAAAAGCTTTTAGTCCATATGCAGAGAATTTAAAAACCAACCTACTTTTTTTAACAAAATAATTATCTTCCTATTTATTTATAAAATAAATCATAACTTGTTTGACAATGGAGGTTCTTCTGATATACTACTTACGGCCGAGTGATGATCGCGTTGTTAAATTTAGTAATGGACTTAGCAATTGTTAAAAATTAACAACGGTTTAGAATGTTTAACAAAACGTCATTGTCAGTGTTATTCAATGATTTTAGTAGGAAACTTGTCACAATCTGACATTTTCTTAAACATTCTAAACCGTTGTTAACTTTTAACAATTGCTAAGTCCATTGCTAAATTTAACAACGCGATCATCACTCGGCCGTTAATGTATTACCTTAACTAGTTGTCTTATTGATTAATATAGTGAAGTGGATTATTGCTTTCTAACCCTATTAGGCAGTTGTGTAGGACATATTTTAATTATAAGCCAAAAACAAAATTAACTTTTTGTAATGGTCAAACACAAAAAACTTAAATATACGGAAAGTGACATGGGAGTCAGTTTATATTAAAGTAATTTTATTTTTGTTATTGTACAATTTGATCAGGCAGAATAGAAAACTTAATAATAGTTATTATTTTAATTAAACTCGTAATTCAATAAACAATGGATAAATATTTTTATACTTGTAAGTAATGTATTTTATTGTTATTTATATTACATAAACCGATAATAGCTTAAGGAAATGACAATATAGCATCTGGCGTGTGAAATAGATACAAATGATTAATAATAATTTATTAAACAAGTCAAATATACAAGTGCAACGTACTTGTCTGCAAAAACCAGAGAATGTACAGGGTGTCCCATTTTCGACACTTTTATGGGGTCTCTTTATTTGTTTATGCTACCAGAAAAGTAATATAGGCGTCATTTGTTTTTTTTGGGTCAAACAAAAATAATTAAATACATTTAAAAATTGTCGCACTCTTAAGAGACAAAAAAAAATTAATTTTAGAATGACCATATATTTTCTTAGTTAAAAAAAAGAGATACAGCATATCAAATTTTCTTTTTAAAAATTTAACACACCATGAACAATATTGGTTTTTTGACGCGATTTATTTAAAATTTATAACTTTAAACCACAGTAGTCTATGAAACAAAAAACTAATACCGTAGAAACAAAACTATGTTGACATTGTAGCTGGATAGACATTACACAATATATTTTAACATACAAATAGTAAAATGATTAGTTGTCCCAAAAAAAGAAATTAAAAAACTATGGAAACTTTAAACCAAAATGAAAGATCCAAATTAAGGAAAAAAATAACGGAAATTATCGTATATATTTGAACCACATTTGGCACCGCATTGGCGCGGTGCGGAGGGGCTCCGTTGTTTTCAATGCATTCTATTTCTGCAAAGGCCTCATAAATTCTTAGATTAAGTTTTTGTCGGAGTAAGATAACTTTTTTAGAAATTTTATTTTCCAACACTCCCCAGAAAAAAAAATGCAGGTGTTAGAGATCCGGAAATCGTGGTGGCCACTTTATAGGTTCATGTGTTCCTATGTAATGGTTTCTAAAGTGAGTATTTAAATACCCTCTTATTTGAATAGCGCTATCACAAGGGGTGTCATCTTCTTGAAATTAAATCTCCATTATTTCATTTAAAGAAACATCTTCAAGGATATCGAAAATGTTTGATTGGAATATGTCTAGATATTTATGTGCATTTTATTTTTTTTTTCAACACAGTGAAACACCATTTCATTTTAAATTAAAATACTTACAATTACCCCAAATCGACCTTGGTGGTGAACAGCTCGTACCATGTGGGGATTTGTGGGTTTATAATGTTTCTTTCTATATCGGTTATTGGACATTCCAAACAAATGTTTTTTTTTCTGAAAAAACGACCCGTGTTAGATTTATTTTAAAAACAGTGAAAAATCTTCTCACATTATCACCAAGGTGCAAATATTGGGTAATATTATCAACAGAGGAAAAATATTTATTGGACGTTGAAATTCGTGTCAGATTTTAAAATTCCAGTTTCAGTTGATATTTTTTTGCCGGGGTAGATTTTTTTTAAAGTGATTTTAATGAATAAAATTATGGTGTGTACTTAAGAAGTCAATACAGAAGTGAAAACTTCACTAAGACGAGATTCCCTACTAACCTTTTACAATCTAACGTCCGCCAATCTTAACCAATTTTTTTTCCCGACTGCATCATGAGCGTTGCATAGCTCAGTCTGACGGTTCATTCTCATATAATACCTACAAAAAGAGCTAAATGTATCTAAAGGAGTTTTTACCTTAATAAAAGTTGAGCTACTACTATTTATTACAGGATAGATGGTACGTTTCACAATAATTCGTTGATTTCTTGACCGCAATAAAATTAAAATTACAACCCCCAGAGGAAAACCTAACCATATATAGGTTGCCTGATCTATTGTGTAAGCACCGCACCTTTTGAAGGGGTACAGGTCCTGATTACCTACTAATGATAATAGTTTAGGTTAGCTATTTTGAATGTTCAATAACACACACGAAAATACCTTGACAAACTCCAAACGACTGATAAACTAAGACGAAAAGACTCTGCTTTATATTCAACACTCGCAATTTGCCAATAACCTACATAATATACCAAAAAGTAGGTACTATAATAAATAAAGACAATATGAAGTCCGGACCTACATGCGGATACCCAAAGTATATTGAGTTTTACGACTAGCAGTAGCAGGTAAAACGAGACATCAACGAATTATTGTGGAACGTACCATACCATTGTTATCTGATTATCGATCTTGATAAATCCTAACTTGCTTATTTCTTCATTTTTCTTGTTCTCTAGGTTTTTGATCTTGGCTTCGTAAAAGAGCCGTATATTTTTGCCGATTTTTTGGGATAGCGAACAAAATTAAAATTTTGCGCCATTTCTTCGTTTTCACTTTTAATATAAACTAATATTATTAAATTTCTCAAAATGTTAATAAGTCATTTTCGGAAACTATTATGCAAAAGTAAGACTGACGTTAAATGTTAATAACAGCTTGAATATCAACATAGTTTCGTTTCTAGGATATTAGCTTTTGTGTCATAGTCTACTTCGGTGTAAAGTAATAAAGTTTAAAAAAATCGCATTGAAAACAAATATCATCCATTGTGTGTTATTTTATTAAAAATATACAGGGTGTAATTTAAAACAATGAGGTCAGATCCGATAACTTTTTACCTTACCCCATATACTTATTCTGAAATCGCAGATTATTCGAAAATCATTATACAGATTGTCCCAAAAGTAATGGAGCACAAGCAACAGCAGACCCCTGAAGACAAAATCATGCAATTTACGTAAACTAGCCTTATCGAAAAGTTGATAATAACTAAAATAGATCTGGAGGTTGTTTGCGGCAAAAAATTTAAATTCGTCCTTGTTTTTAATGTTGCTACTAGAGGGCACCAGCTACAGCCTACCCCACTTGTTTTAGATGGTATATTTTTTTAAGCTTAGTATATTGACCTGTTTATTAAAAAATACGTGACTATAGTTCCCTCTGCATCAAAAATGTATACTTCATTTAAGTGTCTATGAGCAACTGTTTTCGAGATAAACGCACTTTGAAGAACCCCGCAATTTGGGGGGGGAGTTAAAGGAGTTTTCGGGTTTTCTGCCCGTGGATACTTTTGATCAGCGTGTTAAGAACTATATCCATGCAAATTTTAAAAACAATTGGCCGAAACACATTTTCCATAAGAACATTGCGGGGTCCTTAAAAGTGCCTTTATCTCGAAAACAGTTGCTCCTCGAGACTTAAATGAAGTATACATTTTTGATTCAGAGGGAAGTATAGTCACTTATTCTTTAATAAACAGGTCAATATACTAACCTTGAAAAAAGTTATGCCATCTAAAACAAGTAGGGTAGGCCGTAGCTGACGTCCTCTAGTAGCAACATCCAAAACAGGGACGAATTCAAATTTCTCGCCTTAAACAATCCCTAGACACCCTATTTTGTATTGCTATGCCATTCATTTAAAGAATTATTACAAAAAAACGAAAACAAAATTAAAAGTTTGATACCCTTTATTTTAGTTATTATCAACTTTTCGATAAGGCAAGTCTACGTAAATTGCATTATTTTGACCTCAGGGATCTGCTGTTGCTCCGTGTCCCATTACTTTAGAGACAGCCTGTATAGAAACTTTTGTATAAAATATTTTTGTTGTATCTCTTTTAACTAAGAAAAATAGGGTCATTCTTAAATTGATAATTTTTTTATTTTTTCCCGTATCTTCTAAATGAGCGAAAATTTTTAAATTTTGATTTTACCATTTAAAGTTTGACTTAAGAAACGCACATGACGCCTATAATACTTTTTTGATAGAACTAGCATTTACGGAGATACTCAAAAAAAGTGTCGGAAATCGGACAACCTGTACATTTATTGCCTGTTGCCCAAGCATTCATCCCCATGTTTTTTAAGTAAGGGATTGAACTAACTTCTTTAATAAAATCCCCAGTAAAAAGTATACTGATTAAAAAAATAAATATCAATCAAAATAATTTAATTTTAGATTAAAGGTTTACTATTAGTACCTACACGTAAAAACAAAAGTAAATAATATTGATAAAATCATATTATAGTAACTTTTATAATTGCACTGCTGATTTGGAAGAAAAAGTGAGGATTGCTGTCAATGATTTTTGATTTAAATAAATTTTTAGTAATTTTATCTAAAAGTCAGAAAAGTCCCATCAGCCCAAACGTCTCTTGATATCCAGGCACAAGGCAGTACTAAAAAAAGAAAAAAAATAAAAATTAGAAAGCAACAAAAAAAACAATTTCAATAAACTAAAAATAGGACTATAAAAATAATATACGTTCGACCAAAACCCAGTTTAAAAAGAATTATGTTTAGAATTAAAACCGAATGAGAACAGATGTAAGTATTTGTATACCTGCAATTTCATATCGAATATATCTTTGAGGGAGAATAAGTTTGAAATGATAAATACCAGTAAAAAAAAATAAAAATTAATTTAATTCTACCGTTTTCTGTTCGACTTTCGACAGGGTGGCTGGCTAAGGTGATTAAAAATAGTTTCAAATTGTTTTTTTTTATACCAAACTGAATGAAAAAAAAAATATCCAAGGTTATTAAAAGAGTCGGATACGTGATCGGTTTTAGTTAATCGTATTTCTTGAGAACCCCTAAAAATAGTAATAATATTTTATTGCGTCAATAATAAGTCCTCCAATAATAATTTGCAATAATTTCTTGGCATTATGCTAAACATTCATAGTTTTTTAAAATGTTGTTTGTTATTTTTTAAAACATTTTTAATTTTACGTCTTTTATATGCCGATCCTTAGCCCCACCAATAAAACTATTATTTTAAAAGTACGCTTGGTTTTTGTATGACTGTAATTACACTTATTGTTTAATAATAGTTAATCAGTTAAAAGTCGTGTTGCTATATATATTTAATAATAGACCTGCATTTATGTTCACATAACCATAAAAATTTAATAGAAATCTAGCTTGACTATGATATTTACATACAAAAGGTGTTTGGGTCAACGGATTCTTTGTCACTATTTTTGTATAGTTATTTAAATCATGCTAATTAATTATTAATAAAAAAAATATATTTTAAAATTATGTTTCATAGATTTTGGCTTGTGCCTGGTCCAACCGTCCTGTTCTTCATATTTTTTTTTTATCTTGGGACAGTCCACGAAGGCTGATGCTTAAGTACTAACGTACCGTGGGTGTCTTCAGTGTGGTGAGAGGGAGTTTGTTCACACGGGACCTAAATTTTTGGAGACTGGGAGGAGAAGGAAAAACTTCTGCGGGCAGCAGGTTTCATAGTCTTGGCACTCTAGGGATAAAGGAACGAAGAAAGCGGGAAGTTCGGGGCCTCTGTAACTGAACTGTAAAAGGATGCATAAAAGTTGCACTACGTGTTGCTCTGTTGGGAGCTGCCAGAGAAGGAATTATACTGGCCAATTCCTCTGAGCAGAAGCCGTGAAAATACCTATAGAAGAGCGACAGATCCCCTACAACTCGACAATGGGCAAGAAGAGGAAGCCTTTCTGTGAGCGTTGGATCATTAATAAGACGAACGGCTCTTTTTTGAATGGAGTCCAGAATGCTAAGTGTTGTAGGGGACGCCATTCCCCAGACATAAGAACAATATTCTAAAGAGAGTCTGATTTGGGATACATACAGAGTGTACAGATTGGAAGACGATAAATATTTTCTGGCTCAGAAGAGGAATCCAATCTTTTTTGAAGCTGCCGAAGCTATGGATGAAATGTGTTTGTGCCAGTTGAGGTTATTCTCAAAAGTAACGCCGACTAGATTAAACGACTCTTTGTTCTGCAGAACTTGGCCGCTCATATGTAAGGGATGAGCATTGGCAGACTTTTTTCGCGACAGCGAACATGACTGTGTTTTCGAGGCATTAAACTGAACAAGATTTTTGACGCCCCAATCCAAGATAAGTTTGAGGTCTTGTGAAAGAGATATCTGCATTGACCTGCGCTTGTTTTCAAAATCAGAATTACACGGTGGCTTAAGAAATTGAATACTAGAGTGGAGGGTACTATCGTCAGCAAAACTATGAATGGGATTGATTATGGAAGAGAGAAGATCGTTAATGTGTAGAAGAAACAGCGTGGGTGCCAGTACTGAGCCCTGGGGCACCCCAGCATTAATTTGGTAGAAGCTGGAGGAATGACCATCTACACTAACTGATATACGTCGATTAGAAAGGAAACTGGAAAGCCAAGAGCAAAGCTTAGGTGGAAGACCGTAAGAAGGAAGTTTGTTAAGAATCATGCCAGACCTGATCGAAAGCTTTGGATATGTCAAGAGCAACGATCTGGGATCTGGGAAAGAAGATCAGCTGTGGATCTACTGTGACGGAATCCATATTGTCTATCATGTAAGATCTTATGTTTTTCCAGATACTTTGAGATTCGGGAATTAATGAAGTTTTCCATTATTTTGCAAATAACTGAAAGAAGAGATATAGGTCTATAGTTAGAAGGGAGACTTTTGGATCCTTTCTTGGGGACAGGTTGCACACGTGCAGCTTTCCAACTCTCCGGGAAAATGCCCGTGTCGTAAGAGATTCGAAAGAGGCGAGTTAAGATGGGTACAAGCTCGGGAGCACATTTTTTTAAGACTATTGCTGGTATGCCATCCAGCCCAGACGATTTTTTAGTATTAAGAGAAGAAAGAATACGCTTGATCTCTTTGACTTTAAAAATTATATCGGACTTTTTATAAAAAACAGGGACAACTGTTGGAAGAGGAAGATTAATAGGAGGATCTAGCGAAGAACTGGCAGCAAATTGTTTTGCAAATAGTTCGGCTTTTCCTTTGGATGTAGAGACAATTCCATCTTCAGAGATTAGGGGTGGAAAAGAATTTGTGCAAAAGTTCTGACTAATATTTTTGGCAAAGGACCAAAAAGCTTTACTGCCATTTGAGCAAGAGAGAACTTTATCTTTTATTCGATTGTTAAAACAGTCGTTTGCTTCTGAGATGGTCTGATTGTACTGATTTCTCGCTTCGATGCTAGTCTGTCGATTTTCGGGACTGGGGTTTTGAAGAAACATTTTGTGGGCTTAAATTTTTAAAAGTCTGGCTTTGACACAGGATTTAGAAAACCACGGTTTGTGATTTGAAGTTATGGGGTTCTTTTTAGTGTGGGGAATATAGGTCCCAATGCCTAGTTGAATTGTTTCGGTAATTTGTTTTGAAGGATCGTGAGTAGAAAAGCAGGTAGGATTCCAAGGGTAGCTGGCAAAGAAATCTCTCAGACCATCCCAGTCGGCCAAATTGTAGTGCCAGACGGTTCGTGGCGGCATGCTTTCAGTTGCCTCAAAATGAGTGGAGTATGATACGGTGACCAAACCATGGTCAGAGCGACCAAGGGGAGCAGTTACTGATGCTTGATAGAGTTCGGGGGTGGAAGTAAGAAAGAGATCTAGGGGGTTAGAATTATGGGTGGGAACCCTAGGAAAGTAGGTAGTGATGTGTTTAAGGTGCACCAAATTAAAGGTTTTTGATTACTCATATTTTTTTTTTGCACTTTTTAATTTAAAAATTGGATATACTAAGTGACTGGAAAGATTATGTATCAACAAAATTTATATTTTTTCGTAATTTTCATATTATACCTTGCATACATTAGGTTTACACATGAGTATTAAGTTTTTGTTTTTAAATTTATGCACTGTTGAAAAATCTGTTTTTTTTTTAATTGAACTACTTTTAAATTCTAAATATAGTTCGTTGAGATCAAAACAAGATTTTTGTAGTATCTAATTTTTTAATAATTTTATGGGACATTAATATTAGCCATATTTGGTTATTTAATGGTTTTATGTTAAATTATTAAAATTTTTAGGGTAAGGTGTAAAATCATTTATTTTAATTAAATTCATTTTTAAACATACTAAAACTATTCTGATTATACAATGTAATTTAGAACCTATCTTAATAAATTAAAGAATATACTTAATATGCTGGTAGAAAACAGATAAAAGCTAAAAAAGAAAATATCTGGCAAAATCATAATAAAAACACACATTTTGTCCGTGACAAACGACAGGGCTTGAAATCTTAAACACTCTTTTATGAAATTCAACATGCATCTACATGCATTTTCAGCTATTAAAAAAATTGTTTGAAATAATTTTTGCGCGACAATTTTAGGGTACTAAACTTTTTTTGTCACAAACTGTTAAAAGTAATTTTTCTGCAATTTTGCAAACTTTTAAGGCTTATTAAAAAAACTTTAATTAAAGTCACACACACATTAAAGCCATACTTTGTTTATTCTTTTAATGACAATTCATACAAGTAAAAAAATAAACAGAAAATAAAAATTAGAAACTTTGAACACAATAAAAAATAAATCAAAAAACAAAAGTTGCAAGGGTCATTTTCCCGTTTCGATTAAGTTTACACACAGCTGATTACCGTCACTCTTCTAAATATATTTTTTTTATTATTAAGTCGTTCTTAAACATATTTTTGGGTTTATTTTCTCGTTGATATTGAATAATATTGATCGCTAACAGACCCTTAAATTCTTAAAAATAAGTTTTGAATCATACAATTTGGAGCATGGTACAATGCATAAATATAAAATTGTGTCTGGAATTTAAATATGCCGGGTTCGGCAAAACATTTTTACACACTTCAGATTTACATAAAAGCTACACCTTTTAATTTATCTAATACAACAGCTCCTAAAAACATTAGGTTTTTATATGCCAGAAACTTGGAATTTTTTTATACGGTTTCAAATTAGCACTAAATGTGTATTTTACGTGGGTTCACATTTGGTCATATTAAATTGTAAAAGTGTATATCATCTTTTTTAATTAACATTTTTCGTTTTTCATCTTATGATCAACATTGCACTCAGCATTTATCTAAAATTTAAATAATAGTCTGCTTATTTTGTGAAGCGTATACTAGGTATAATTTATGGTAAAACTTTCACCAATAAGTAAATTTAACAAAGAAAGATTAACCTTTTAGCAGATAATTGTTGGTAATGAACTCTTATATCTGTGATTTACCGCCTTTATAATTAAAAAAAGTTTATGTAATGTACAGCACCGATTAGTGTAACCATGTCATACGCACTAAATTACACAAAGTTTATGATAATGACAAGTTATTTATTTTACTGAATAAAGAATAAGAAATAAAGCATACATTTTGGATTTTTGATTGATTGACAAAAAATAAATAATAAATTTATATAAAAAATGGAAATAAATATAAGTGATAAAAAATAGCACAAATTACAAATGTAATAAATTATTAAAACGGATATAGACATAAAATCAACAATAAAAATAGCATCCAAACAAGAGCTAAAGGCTGAGTAAATCAATAACAAACCAATAAATGGCAAAAAATTTACCATAGGGCAGAGATGGCTGGATTATCTATAAAAGTGTGCTTTTTTTAAATAAATACACATCATAAACAACGCAATTACGTATTACCTGGTTTGATGGTCGGTGAAATAGTTTTCTTATATAGCTTTTTAAATACAGTAGAGTCCCGCTAATCCGAACTAATTGGGACCAAACCCTGTTCGGATTAGCGAAAATTCGGATTAGGCGAAATTTTGTCACATAATGCCGTATTATTCTCTTTTTGATGCATATTTAGCGTCTGATGTGTAAAATATTACATTTGAAAAAACTTGTTCTTCTTTACTTTTCCTAGTTCTTAAATTTTATAAAAAAATATTTATTTTGTCCTGGCCCTGTTCGGATTAGGCGGATTTTTGGATAAGCGCGGTTTGGATTAGCGGGACTCTAGTGTAATTAATTAAACAAACTCTTTATTTCGTGTGATTTATCGCCCAAGAAAAATCTGTTAAAATTAATTGCAAATTTATTTTTAAGAGTAAATAAAGAACATAATATGTAGTTAAATTTAAGTGTAGTCGTACTACGTAACGGACTACTAAAACATGACTGCTGACTAAAAACATCGAAATAGTTTTTAAAAGTAGCTATGATTCTATATAACAATTTATGACTATGAATGTTTTGGCAATAGTTAGAATCCAAAACACGGCATTAAAAAAGGCAAAAATAATTTAAAGTAGGGAGCGTATAAAAAAAGAAAAGTTTGAAGTCGCTAGATATGCCTAGTTATATGGTTATTATCAATAAATTAATATTACCCTAAATTACACAGTAGATGTTAGATATGAAACAAAGAAAAACTATAATACTGGTGCAAGATATATTTCTGACTGTTTTTAACTATATATAATTTTTTGACACTCCCAAGCATTTAAAGATAACAAATTTGTTTTGCAAAAGTGATAATGAAAACTGGATGACTTAAAAAAATATATAAAATATATTTCTCTTCTGTGTCCACTTTTTGACAAAGCACTTTATTAATAACTAATCTTATTTTTACGTGCATACAAATATTGCTTAAAAGCAAATATTTTTCTCTTTTTGTTTTTTTAAGTAGAAAGTACCTTTTGTCAAAAGCGCGATTGTCATAACTTTCTTAAGCATAGATTTAATTTATATCTCTTAATTTACTGTAAAAATTTTAATTCTGTCGCGGTATTTTATCTTTAAATTATTTTAATTTCCTCATTAAATTTTAGCTTAAAAAAGATCTTTTAAAAATTCAGATCAATGTAAACTAAATTTTGTGTGTAAAAAAAACATACATTTATTTATCCTAGTATTTGGAACTAGCGCCCTTCAGTAGAAAAAAAAATAAAATGTGTATAAAGTCTTTTTACCCATAAAAACGTCAACGATACATTATAAATCTTTTTGTTTGAGAATAAGCTGTAATTTTAATTTTTTTACCATTTTAAAAATACCTTCTGTAATCTAATCGGTCTATTTTAATATCTAGTATAAACTGTCATACTATAGCCCATGAGTTATGGCACACCCGGTTTAAAAAAGATAAGCATAAATATTGTTGGCTATTCGTTAATGCATTTTTAACTTTAGTTGCTAAAGCGTTTTATTATTACCAAGAACAATTTGCAAATATGGTTTAAACATGTTTTCAGTTAGATGGAACTTTTGTATACTTGCTCGAATTTAAATGACTTGACCCTTGATGGCTAGGTCACAACGTTTAGCAATGATGTTTTATATGCTTAATGCGTAACCTCAAAAAGAATGAATGCAGAATTTGTTGATACTGTGTGGTATCTCACTGTATGGGGCTCTGAACAAACATTGTCTTTCGTCATATAAGAACATTTAAAATGAAGGTATTCATAAAAATGGGTTGGTCAAGACTGTTCTATAAACTGTCTGTCGATATCGTCAGACCTAATAGTCTAGGAGGAATCGGCGCATAAGTACCGAAAACTATTTTCCTTAATTTTTTATACGATCCCCTTTAAATTGCCCTATTGATGATATAAATGCATGTTGCCGTGGTGCCACCTGGTGCCATATTGTTTAAACCGAAATTGTTTAAGCAATTGCAAGAAAATTGATAGTTTTTAACCAGATAATTTTTTTTCATATTCTGTATTAAAAAACAAATAAAAAAGGTTTTATGACTTTTTACGATAAAGTTAATATTTTTGAAGATATGAATTTTTGAAAGTTCGAAAAATCTTAAATTTGGGTACCGTGAAATGGAGCGAGAATGATCAATTTTAAGTTTATTTTTTTTATATTTTAAATATTTTTTTTATTTTTTTTTATCTTTAAACACTTTAAGTATTATATTAAAGTCCAAAGAGTAATACTTTAACACTGGTTTTATTATAATTGTTAAGAAAATCCACTTATCTTATAAAAAAAAGGGCGATCAATCTTAGACCGTGAATTGGGTGAGATTAATCACATTAATTTTATGCCATGAAACAGTAGTGCTTTTAGTGGAAAGGGATCATTCTTAACCCTGACCAATTCGGTCAAACAGTTTTTCGGATTTTTACAAAGAGGTGAGATTGATCTTGCGGGCGGGGTCATAATGATCACACTGTTCTTATTGTATTACCGTTTATTTATATAAGAAAACAAATTTTATAGAACTAAAACTGTAATTCAGAAGATTTAAAAAAATTAAGAAAATTTTTTTTAACATTCTTTTATATTAATTTCTCCGCGGAAATGATACTTTTGTATCCTATCAGAAATTATCTCAAGGGTTGGATCTGGTAGTAAAGCTACTACTTCATTGAAGGGAATCGTGAATATGTCGCAATTATTTCTTTGAAATTGTTAAAGTATTTTTTAATCAGCTGGGGAGTTACTTCTGCTCGGCTTTTTTTAATATTATTTGCTAATCTTTTACCGGCAATACCTCGATGCCTCCTCAAAAAGCTATTTACCCAGTCAATTCCAGGGATATTTTGCTTAAATCGAGATACACTTCTACCACTTTTGTCCAAAAAACTTTTGACGAACATTCTCAAATCCATGGCACTTAGTGGATATCCCCAGTCTGCAGATGTAAGAACGCTGTTAATAATGGCTATTTCTTCTTCATATGTACATACAGATTGCCCCCCTGTTTTCTTAATTTTTCTTCCATGGTATTTGTTATTTAACGTTCCGTAGGCCAATCTGTGTTTTTTTGCAGCTTTTCTTAGCGACAATCCATTTTCAAACACATCGTTCAATGCCTGATTAACTTGTTCTTCGTTAAAATTGCCATACGTTCTACTGCCTAATTTTATTTTGTACGTTCTTACCATTTTGGCTGATATTTCTAAGTCTATAAAACATATTACAAATTAATTTCTGGAACAAATGTATGGTGGGGTTAGATTGATCACCTGATCAATGCCACCCCATTCAATATTATGCGCCATCTTTAAAAAACTGCCGTTAGTTAAAATACTAAATACTTAAAATTACTATCTCAATACCATACAAAACAATTCTACCACACTAAAAATGACGAACATACCTCTGTCTTTTCTCTACCATCAAAAGGACCAGTGGCGGCTCGTGGTAAGTATTTATGGGGGTGCACTAGACGTAAAACACAAAAATACAAAACAACTGGAGGCCAACATACCAGAGGCAAGATTTTTATAGGATGTCACGCCCAAGAGTTATTTCTTGAGATTTTTCGAAGTGGTCTTTAAGGGCTATATCCAACTCGGCAGTAAAATTTATTAATCCTCTAAAAATACCGGGATTTGATGAATCTTCTTTTTCGTCTCATGACCACAAAGGGCTAACTCGAAAGCTCCGCAAAATTTTATACAGTCAATTTTTGAGAGTACATATCTGTTCTTTCTAACTTGTTCGTTTTGTTGTTGAACACTGCGCCTATATGCACTATCTAACTGCTGCCTTAAATCAACTTTCCCCAGAAGCTGTAACTCCAACTGAGCGATAATATGAATCTGAGTATTCTCATGTTTTGGTAGGCAGGCTCTGCGTTCCCGCGACTGAACAACAAGCACGAAAAACAAAACAATCGGTTAGTTGTATCACATCCACAAATCCAATCATTCTTTTCATACATTTTCATTTTGAATTTTCTATTAAACTCCCTAGACTTACATTTGGTGGTCTGTGTGAGGGAAATTTCAGGTCTAGGTCTTTCAGCACGTTTAAATTCAATTTTTTGTTCTAAACTCAAAGAGTTAAAATTGTTTTGCAAATATTTCACCGTAAAACGGACCATTTTTAGTGAAAGAACTGAAACGCACCCTAAATTGTCGCAGTAACAGCACCAAATGGTTATATGGAGCACATAAAAAGTGTGCGCCTTTTCCTATTAATAATCGCATTGACCCCCTCCGCGCGCTGGCGTAATCTTCCATAGAAATTGCATAAACCACGCCTACATAAGCGCACGTGCGATCGGGGCCGATTGGCGTCGAACGTCGAACGGCCGTAATCGGATCCTTTCGGCTCAGTCAGTTCGTCGTTAGGGAGCTAATACACTATGTTTTGTATTAGCGTACAATAAATTAGGGAGTTCCGGATAATGCACGATGAAAAATAATTTTTATTTTAATTTTTTTTGGGGGTGCACGTGCTCCTGTGCTCCTATGGAGGAACCGCCACTGAAAAGGACCCGAACTTTAAAAATGGGCCAAAAATTATGGGTAACTTCAAAGCAACAGATCTTCCTTCCGATGTTAATTGCAAAGTAACAACAACGTGAACTAACCTAAGATAAGTCCAAAGAAATAATAGGGTCCTTGCACATTTTTTTTTTAATGATGTCGTTTGCACTATTATAGACCGTTCTTCAAAACCTACTACTTCGTTTTTTCTTTAATTCGCTTTTTTGCCGATATTTCGATTTAATAACTTCGAAATTCAAAGGTCCCGCGAAAACGCTTTCTGTTAGGTTACTTATAAATGACGTCATTTATAGGTAAATGTCTGCGTTGCCAAATAGCCTAGTAGTACAATTTTTGGCATTGGTACAATGACACAGTGGAGATGTACACTAGATGTACGCATTGAACTGGGCGGTTTTATAACCTAGCTTTTGCAATATTTGTTTTCATTTTATCGTTGCTCTTGTTCTGTGTGATTTGTATTGGATTTTTACGGTTGTGTCTCAAAATGAGTAAAGTTTACCGTTGGTGTATAATTACTCATTGCAAAAATACGTCTATTAATATGCCTGGAAAGACTTTTGTTCAAGTTCCATCTGATAAGGCTTTAAGGAATCTATGGCTTCAAGCAGGGGGACGTGATCCTGAAAGGTTATCTTCAACATCTAGTTTGTTTGTTTGTGAAGATCACTTTGATGTAAGTATTCTTTATCAGTTTTATGACAGTAATACGAGCAGAGATTTTTACACGAGTTCATTTCTCATCTCACAAATCAAATAGGTATTTCAAGTTTTTTGTCAAACAGTACAATTAAGTTGGAGATTTGGCAAATTATTACCTAGTGATGATGCTATCCAATCAGAATCGTTTTAGAAAATTTGAATTTTTAGTACTTTTATTTTTGAAATATCTCAGAAGTTACTTTATTTATCAGTATACTAATTTACACACGCAATTTTAGACCCATATTTAATCGAACTACATAGAAATTATAAACATTTATTTTGCGTGCAAGGACCCTATTGTCGCCACGTGCAGCAACTATTTTACATTATTGTCAGTTGTATCTGCATATATGTGATACAATGATAAATGATCAATGTCACCCCGGCTGATCAATCTCACCCCACTTTACGGTACTTTTGACCTATGAAGAATATATATTCAAAAAAAAATAAAAAATTAAAAAATTATTTTTCTATTCTTTATACAATAGTTAATAATATCCTTTATTGGGATTTGAAAATGTGTTATTGTTTATACAGGTTTTTTGATTGTTTATTACGCGCGCATACAAGTAAAATAAAGCTCCAATAACTTTTGTAAAATTAATTTCGGTAAAAAAACTTATATAAACAAATTGTAGATAATTAAATTATTGATAAAATTGCTGTCTTTAACAATTTTAATAAAGTTACAAGTTTTTAAGATAAAGGATAAAAAATGATTCAGGACACAGAGGGGCCGATGCGCGTATGAGTCAGAGAGACGGCGCCGGCGCGGCGTTAAGTATCGTAAGGGACGCATAGATTACTTTAAAGTAAGAGATGCAGATGGAAATGGACTCATATGCTCTGTAGTGTGTGTGTGTGGCGTTATTAGTAAACATAATGACAGATCAACTCACTTATAAATAATTTTATAATGTTACTTCCTGAAGCAGTACAGGGTGTTTAAAATAAACTAATAGGCCTTTTGTTTTGAAAAAAAGAAATACAAAATAAAAAAACATTTTGATTTTTTCGCGGTAGTAGTAATTCACTGGTTTTTATAAATATAAGTAATTTTTTTATCTGTGAAATTACAAATAATTATAAACAAGTTTCCAAAAGGAGAATTATTTATTAGGTGTTAAAGTCTTACTACAAACTATTTAGCCATTTGCGTTTAAATACAACAATACAGTACAATAATTAAATAAATAATATAATCAAGAGAATATAATAAATTAAAACGAAATGCGTCAAAGTTGCTTTGGAAAATGTTGAAAGTGGTCTCCGTTAACCTCTCTTCTAACGTTCTACCGAAATTCTCCTGTTGAGACAAAGTGCGCTTTTACTTTTTTCTAAAGTTTAACAACTTGCTTTATCTTTTTGAAGTTTTGACTCCATATAATCCCACAATCAACCTCTATGCCACGTACATATAGATGGTAAGTACGTGGTGCACTATCTTACATAACACACTTATTTTGCATTTGGTTTTAAAGTACATCATATCACAAAATAGTTAAGTAATTTTTTGATAAAATAAATATGCATCACAATAAAGTCATAAATAATTATTAATAAAACCTCACCAAATGCTCACTGACAACTCGCGCTAAACATATTTTTAATTTATTAAAAATTAACGGTGTTTTATTCTGGCTGTTAAATCAGCTGGTTTCACTATAGTAGCTAAAGGTACCATAATATTATGACTCATATTCTCCAACTTTCTTCTTCTTTTTCTTCTTCTCTGGACGCCGTCTAGATTTACTACCGGTGGCAGCGCAGCCTCTTAGACTTTTTGTGCCTAATCTAACATTATCTTTTATACCAATCCTCCCATTACTATTGTTCCTTCTACAAGTCTGTATAACCCGGAGACTGATTGGTGGATATATTCCTGTGGGCTCATTTTCGGTTGCCCAATTAATGGTGTCTGCTTAGGTCTTACTGTTATGCGAAATCTTTTCCTACTTTGTATGAGTGGTTCTTCCTTCGTTCTTGTGGAGGCCCTTGTCAAGCCTTTCCCATGTCTTATTCTACTAAGGCTCCCCCAATATTCCTCGTGTTTGTTTCGGATCCATTCCCTGGTTTGCCATCGTATTGTGGTTTTGGTCACTCCAGGGCAGGTTCTGGTTCAAGATATGGTGTGGATGATCCCTGTCTCGCTAGCTTAAACGCTTTTTCGTTGCCTTCTATTTCGAGACACGTACCAACAGGGGAGTTACCCTGTTGTGTTCACCCAGGACTTCCAGTTCTTTTTGGCATTTCCATATCAGCTTGGACGTTACCTTGGGGTTTGCTAGTGCCCCTAGTAACGCCTGGCTGTCTGTTATTATGCTGTTCCGCTTGTTTTTATAAGCCCTTCTGTTATTTTCTTTTGCACAGTGTAATAAACATATATTTTCGTTTTAAATACAAAACTGCGTGTTCCTAGTGGTATGGAGATTTTGAATTTCTCATTTCACTGTACACGTCCGTTCCATTTCCCTGCTTGGTTTTGGAACCATCTGCATACCAGATACCAGATGCTGTCTCTAACCGTGCCTGAAAAATCGGGTTGCTGCCACTTACTACAATCTGGAATTTTTACCTTAATTTTTTGTTAAATGAGTATTGGGAAATCATCTGGTCTGTTCTTACGTCCATGTTGTCGCCAACCTGACTTTTTATGTCGTTATTTCCCACTTTTAATTAGCTTTTAAAAATTAAATTGAAAAAGTAAAATTGATTTTGCTATATCTAAAATGATTTCCTACATTTTTTAGAACTGAAATTATATAGACGTGTTTTAATAAAAAAATAGATAATTATTTTTTTAGTCCAAGTAATATTCAAAGTTTTTTTAAAAAAACAGTTTTTTCCTGCATCCATACAACTTTGGTAAAAATCTCTATAACTGTAATAATTTTATTAAAGGATCATTGCACCACTAAAGAAACAAACATATAAATTTTTAAATGGGTTGTTTTTTTGTATGCGTTTTTGTTCATATTTATAGAAATTCCAGATTTTTCTGTTTGATTTACAAATGTGTATAATAGGCATATGGTAAAAAAAGGAACTGTTTGGAATTTAATAAAATATAAATTACATACCAGCAAAAATAACGAAGAATTAAGTATAAATAAAGAAACACTTATAATTTTATATTATTTTAAAATGGTAAAACTATCAGTTATAAAGCATTTATTTTGTCACAAACAGTTTAATAAGGAACTTTAGATTGAGGCCTTTTTGGCGCTAGATCATTAAATTTTCAGTGATTCCTTATTGTTTCTAATGACATATGGATTTTTGGCTGTTACTAATGAGGTTTACTGCTGAATAATACATTAAAGTGAAGTAAACTAATATAAGTGAATTAAAAAAGTAACATATTAATAGATGCCAAAACTTGAAGTGATGAAGGTAGTAAGAAAACCAGTGAAAAAAAATTAACAATATACATATTTCCGTATACATGTTAAGATATAAATCCTGAAAAAGAAATATTAAATAATATAAGTTTTCTTTGTCGTTTAATATACAATTTTTATCCCCAAGTACTGCTGCATCTACATTGTGGCGAAATAATATGTCACATTTTAAATTAAACAAAAAAAAAATTTAATAATCAGCAAAAAGTAGCATACCAGCTTCTGCTTTTCTGCCACAGACACATTTATCCATCCATATGGTTTTAATTAGTTAATATTACTTGCCAAACGTCCGGCCGTTTCGTCCGCCAACTACTAGATTAGTAGAAGAAAAATTAACATTCTTCTGTTGAATTAGTATCTGCATCGACTAACTGGTTAAACCATTCACTTTCGCGCAATGCCATTTAAAGAATGTGTGTCCAAATGTATGTCAAACAGATACAAAATTTGGTATTAAACAATATATTCAAGGCGTTTATTTAAATCAAAATTTTGAAACGAATAATTTTATATTAAAAGTTTGTAGTATATGGGTATTAATTAAATTTGTTGCGAAATTATCTAGTCTTAAGTTAACCAAATAAAAAAGAAAAAATGTATGTTGAAAATATCACAGATTTCCCAAAAATCTTCAATATATTTATGGTGTTCAAAAAAAAAAAGTTAAAGAAACTATTTTATATAAAAAAATTTAAAAATAAAATACAGAAGTTTAAAAAGATTATTTGATTTGCTTTGTAAAATTTTAAAACTATTTTTTGCACTTTATTTAGAATATTTTAAGGATCGTTGCATTTTCTAAAACTAATCATAACTACCCAGCGGCTATATAAAAAATAATAATGATAACATTTTTATAAAGTATATGTCTGAAAAACAAATGTGTGCTAATATTTATATAAAACTTTTCATTAAGTGGATAAGTGAAACCAACCAAACACTAAGAGCCGTATTATATGCACATATGGAATTATTCTGAAATTTATTGTCGAAAATTTTGACAATAATTATTTTGTGTTTTACACATCTAATAATTTTAACACAAAAACAGAAAAAATGATAACGGATTTTGCCTCGTTGAAACACCGCTTTCCGTGAGATAAGCGAAGTTAGGCGGTACGGGTACGGTTAGTAATTTGATAGGCACCAACGGTACTTAAGCTCCATATAGGACCATACAAGACTCCTTATATTTTTTATTTTAAAAAATATCAAAAAATGAACTTACATTAGAGACAATTAGATGGTCGAAACTAAAAGCAAGCATCTTGTAGAAAACATGTTTTTTTTTAATATTATCTAATTAAAAAAAAACAGATTTGGAAAAAAATTGTACTTGTATCTGTTATACAAAAAATAAATCAAAATATCTTGAAAACTGGAGAACGAATAACATAATTTTAAAACTATACTACATCAATATTTAAAAGAGGGAATGTTTATTAATTCATTTTTTAATTATTTTAATTTGATTCTTTTTTATGTCTGGAGAATCAGATAAAATCTAAAAACATTTTTATTTTGTATATTTTAACTTGGCTTTTGCTCCATATTAAATCTAAACGCCATAATCAAATAATTTAAGTCAAATTTAAAAGATTGTAGGATTAGGGTGTTCCAGTCAGTATGGGAAAACGTAGTTGTTCTTAATAAATATTAATTGAACACGATCCATGAGGTTGAGAGTATCGTTTGAAAATAAAAAGTTGTGAAAATTATATCCTTTTTTTTAAGTACCGCATTAAAATAATATTTATTATCGTATTAAAATAACTATATGCTTTATTAATGCTTCCTGATTGTAGACCTGTTGATTTAATGTTTTTAAAAAGCATATTTAATTCTAGATTTAACTTTTTATATATTTTCGATAATACCAAATCGTTTCATCAAAAATGCCTTACAACTTAATTACTTATTTTTTATTACCAAAAGGTTTTTAATGCCAGATAAACCAAAAATTAGAGCTATTTTGTCCCTACTTGATACTTAAAACGTCAAAAATGTTAATTTTCATATTTCAATATACAGGGTGTTTCTTAATAACATGCTAATATTTAAGGGGGTGATTCTTGAACCCATTTAAAAAAAAAACTTCATATGTATGTATGTCCTTAACGTCTTATCTTTTAAGATACAGGGTGTTAAAATTTTAAGAAAAAAATTATTTTTTTATTGTCATTGCGTTCAGGGTAATTTTCTGTTACTATTCCGAAATGTATGTAGATTAACTTAATTTTATAATTTCAACGTTTAAAGTAATCTCATTAAATAAATTATTGTTTAAAGTTACCTTAATCGTTTTTTCTCGTAATTGGTCCAATGAGATGCAAATAAGTGAATTTATTTTTTTTATGGTAAAACGGTGAGTCGTACGAAAAAAAGTCAAGAAACCAAATTTATTTTAAATTGATCGGAGACTCCAAAAATATTTTTAATTTTAAGAGAAAGCAGTGGCGTACTACTTTTTCCTTTAAAAATATCTAGTCAGAGTCCAGTACGGACGCCACTGTTGGAAATAAAAAAATGTTTCTTAGGTACAAAAATGCTCAGTAATGCAGAAACGTCGTACACCAATTTTCATAAAAATATTTAAAGTGGTATAAAAATAACAATAAAAAAAATATTTTTTTCTTAAAATTTTAACACCCTGTATCTCAAAAGATAAGACGTTTAGGACATACATTTATATAAAGTTTTTTTTCTTAAAATGGCTCCAAAAATCATTCCCTTAAATATTAGCATGTTATTAAGAAACACCCTGTATAAGTCCCAGTTAAACTTATATTGGATGTTCTTTCCTAAGTATTCTTAATTTTTTTTTGTTTTGTTTTGTGACCTCGGGCTATTCATAAATTTGTGTTTGTAGAATATAAAACTGTATGAACCAGATGTACTATTTTAAATAATACTTTTGCTTACGCGTTTTTTTCTTAAAATTGAAAAATATTTGGGTTCCTGCTTCTCTTTTAAACTCCATTGCTTACTGTAAAACTTCTCTGTGTGTTACTGACAAGTCTATTCTAAATTTAAAAAAAAAATCCTTTCTATTCAAAATTAATCTGTCAGTTTGGTTACCAATTCTATTTAAATAAATTCATTATAATCCTTTTAAAGGGAATGACCATGACAATGAGTAAGTATTTTGTGGTGTCTAAAAAGGGTTTTTTTGTGTTTAATTTGACCTAATTACGTTTTGGGTCACGATGGTAAACAAATATACAGCATATAATTATTCTTTTGTCCAAAACTAAAATTAAGTTTTAATATCTCCTCTAATTATTTTCAAATTGAAATTTTCATATCACCTACCATTCTATGTAGTCATGGTAATTTCATCGTCATAATAACACTGATAATGTGACAATGATTAGGAAATCTCTTTGCGTAAATCAGTACGTTAATAGTTTTGTTAGTTAAATTTTTAAAAATATTTTAGAGGTATAATTAAACGTATAAAAAAGCTTTTTTCGTTAAAAATTCTTACCAATTTGTAATATTTTTAAGATTAAAATTAACGAATCAATGAAAGAGTGTTGTTAGTCTTTATACAGTATTTTTATAAATAAAATTGTTTTGGTGCCTTTGCGTAAGGACTGGTTGGTACCTGAAATAATTATTAATGAGCCATATACCTAGAAGTCATGACGCAAAGACTTAAAAAAAACTATTTAAGGATGCAGTGGTTTTATAGACAATAAGATTCAAGGGCATTTTTTCTGTGTTAATTGATATGGTTGAATTAAAACCAAACAAACATACCATTTAATGGGTTATATTATCAAAATATCCTTTTGGTTTATTGCTAATATTTAATCCTAATTTATGGTCATGGTTTTTTTAATTTTTAGTAATTGCACAAATTAAAGTAAGTGCAATTATATATTTTTTTTTATTAGGTTAACTTTAAATTTAATTAAAATTATGCTATCACAACAAAATGCAAGATCAGATATGTTAAATTTTGACACAATTCAGTACAGAGAGCGTAGCGTTAAGTGTTTTATCTTTACCTACTAGGACATCAAATAAAATCCAAATAATATAAAAAAAGAAAAAAAAACCTAAAAACAAAATTTTTAAAACATAACAAATAGCACCCAACTGTAAAACTAGAAAAAAAAAGAATATTTTCGTTTAAGTTTTATTAAAAACCAACCAATACCTCAAAAAAAAATGTAAAAAAACAATGCTGTTATAAAAAAATATCCTTTGCCAATCTGGTCCATTATACGAAGAAAAAATGCAGCAACCTTCAATAAAAAATCAGAATGACAGTTGGTTACATAGCTGAGAACATCATAAGCTACAATTTAGTTAACCAAGAGTGTAAATAATTGAATATTATCCTAATTTAAACAAATTTAAATATATTGAAGAAATATAAGAAATTAAATACATATTGTCAAAGACAATTGTAGTTATCACTAACTACAATTGTCTTTGATATTGTGGTTAATCGCCTTTGACGACCCATATCTGTTTTAGCGTGCAGGTAAATGTTCAAAGATACATATTTATAACTGCGACAAAAAAATAAAAGACAAAGGTCATATCAATAAATATAGCCGACTTAAACCCTTTTACTTTGTTACAGTTTCGCGTGGCATAGAAACTGTTGATACAATCTCCTGTTAGCAAATACTGTTTAGCCATTTTTTTTGTAAAAGTCTTGTTTATATAATAACTTATGATATTTGTTATTTAAATTCAGTTTCATATTGTATTTATTTAACAAAAACATGGAGGTAAAAGTCCGTGTTTTTGTTACTAATAATTAGTAGACATACTGTGGTATAGATATGTTCTGTATTGTGGTGGCGGATTCATTGATTGAAAACTCCTCGTTAGGTACACGCCAAAAAAAAAAACGATGGGACCGCTTTGGCCCTGGTCCCGCAGTAACGATTAAGCCTGCTCAGTCCTGTTGACCCCCTGAACTAGCAGATCCCCTGAAACAGAAGAAAAAAAAACCCCTCAAAAAAGCCCCAAAAAATCTATAGAGTTCTTAACGTTTTTAGTCATTATTATTATTAATTATTACAATTAACACATCACACATTTTTTATTTTTTAAAATATTAAACACACCAGTTACAACAGATTAATCACATACCGGGTGGTGCGTCCCCGAGCGGAACATAGGAAATCCCATGTAAATTTTAAGGGGGTCAATTATTGGCTCCCCTGTACATTTTACAATGTAACATAACTTTTTAAAGAGACAAATCTGGCAAGCCCTTGTGCCAAGTTTAAAAAAATTTTAATGAGCGAATCTTGAATTATTCAATTAAATCTAATTGGAAAATTACCAAACTTTCGGTTCAGGTAAAACCAAACAGGCACCAGTAAAATAAATATTGTCCCTGACGTGAGGAAAAGTGTCAATAAATCAGTGAAAGTCGATATTTAAAAAAAATATGATTTATGTAATTGGCGAAAATGTATCCATAATTAAGTGGCATTATGCGGGAAACAGTTTTAAAGCAGTATCTGAAATGTTTTCAGTTTATTTCCTCACCAAGCCCATTCCGTCCATTTCAACTATTAAACGTATTGTCAGTAAGTTCGAGTCCAAAGGTACCTTAATAAATAACTGTAAATGTTTAAATCAGGATATCGAAAATAAAGCCGAACAAAGAGAGAACAGAGATCTTCTTATTCTACTGAGTGTGGAGGAAAACAAAATGCCGAGCCAAAATTACGAGGGTTTTTAGGTAAAAGGTAAGTAAACGGTATTACGCACTATATAAAAAAAACACAAATATTATTCGTATAAATTCAAAAAACATTAAGAGCTTCAGGAAGAAGATGAAGAGCGAAGAACGGCATTTAGTTTTGAAATGATGGAAAGAGCAAATAACGATAGAAATTTTTTAAGAAATATTTGTTTTACCTATGAATGTACATTTACCCTCAACAATGAACCAAATATTCAGAATTGCCGGTATTGGAACCAAAAAATTGAACATCGCTTTGTTCATACTCGGACACAAATGTATTCGTGGGAATTATCGGACACCATATCATTGGACCCTTTTTTATGGACTACAACCTGCCAGCAGAAACCTATTTGGATTTATTTTAAAATAAAATTGGACCTGCCGGGGAAGAAGTTGTTCGGAAAGATCAAATGATCTGGTATTAAATGGATGGTTGCCCCGCCCATAATGCCCGTATGGTTAGAGAGTACCTGGAAAATGCTTTTAACGGCAATATTATTGGTCTACGGTACCGGATACTTTGGCCAGCCAGGTCACCTGATCTTTCACCGAATGACTTCTTTCTGTGGTGTCCCTTAAAAAGTGTCATTTATAAAAGTGTAAAATTTGTGAATCTAAACGAGCTACAAAACGCAATTTCGTTAGAATGTAATAAAATTCTTCAATATTAACTTAGCAACGTTTGAAATATATTTTATGATAGGTAGGGATATTGTATAGCTGTTAATGGGGGGTTGTTTAAACATTTGATTTATTATTGTAATTCTCCATTTTTTTAAAAAAAGGTTTCATTTTATTTTTCCACACCTAGTAAAATATTAAGAGTTCAGTTCTCTCTTTTTTCGGATCTATTTACGATCTTCTGAGTTAATCATTTACAATTATTTATTGCGATGGCTTTGGACTTGAATTTACTGACAATACGTTTAATGGTTAAAATGGACCAGATAGGCTTAATGGGAAAATAAATTAAAAATATTTCAGGTACTGCTATTGATTTAATTAAATTCTAGTATGATAAACTTATTTTTTTAATGATCGATAGTAATAAATGTTATTAGTTAAACTTAATTGTTACATTAAATAAAAGGTTTGATAAAAAAATAATGTTAACGTGTCTTTTACTATGAATGTAATGGTTGTGAGATTAATAAAACGAAAAAAAAACATTCCTCGTATTCTGCTGTACGTCAGATTTGACAAAGCTTTATAACAAATTGTTTGATGGTGGGTGTTGTCTGTTTGGTTTTATGTGAATCGAAAATTTGGTAATTTTGCAATTACATTTAATTGAATAATTCAAGATTTTCTTATTAAATTTTTTTGAAACTTGGCACGAGGGTTTGTTAAATTGGTCTCTTTAAAAAGTTGTCTTACATTTTTTCTGTCAAATGTACAGGAAAGACAATAATTAACTCCCTTAAAATTTACATGGGATTTCCTATGACGTTAAAAATTCTGAAAGCGCTCTCAAAATATCTATAATTTTTTACCAATATTTTAATTTTAATTATTATTTAATTTTTACTTGTAATATTTTATTTTTATCTTGAAAATGGTGGCATACTTGCCACCAAAACGTAGATAACTGTTTAGACTTTTTGGGCTTTTTGGGAGGTTTTTCTTTTTTTTAGTTTCAAGCGATTTGCTAGTTCAGAGGAGTCAACAGGACTGAGCATGTTCAGTCTCTATACCTCTAGATCAGAGCCAAAGTGGTTCCATCGTTTATTTTGGTGTGTTTCCAACGAGGACTTTTTAATACTGTGGTATAGCCGGTAGGTACTTAATGTATTTATGTTCGATATTAACACATACATTCACGGAAAGACAATCTGTGCAGGCCGGACCGGTGGCCGCACAGTCCAGTAAAAAAAGTTCTCCCACACACACTTTTCAGAAATTCCTATGGTTAGACCTGCGCAGTTTTTCGTCGAAGGGTTTCCTTAATGGGTGCGGCTGGTTTAAGCATCATTTTTACTAACTAACTTGAACCAAATATTTTTTAATATAAAGCTTTATACAGAGCTAGAGGCATTTTATATTAAAATATAAAACGCAAACGTCAAAACAACATCCGAAAATTAAAGGCTGCGTGATGTCACAATGAACCAAATATGTGCAAGGGGTACATTTCACCATGCTTGCTCGGGCGACGTTGTCAAATTTTATTCAGAGAATCTATTAAGTGTTTGAAATTAAAATAGACCTGACTGTCTACATTAGTTTAGAATTTTTTTTTTCATTACACGAACTTTATTGGACAAAAAAATATAAATATTTACACTTTTTTCTGCTGCATTCGAATTAATTTTTATATATTTTTACCACTTTTTTTTAATTTGATACATTTCTTATTTCTGTTTTAATTCATAGACAATAAAAAAAACAAGTAATATAAAAACATATTTATACTGTTTATTAAACCAAAAAAAATACGTTATAAAATATATTAAAAAAGTAATGGTGCACTAACAGCAAAATAAACTCCACTTTTTAATTCTCATCAATGTCATAATACATACTATTATTATTTAATATTTAGTCCACTTATTTTGACATTTGTATTAAATTTATTCCAGTTATTATTTTTTTGGCAAATAATATTTAAGAACCATTCTTATTTATAAAATTATAACGATTGTCAGTTTTGTTGCCATAAAGAGCTGAAAAAAATCTTTTGCTGCAAACTTGGCACTATTTTGTAAAATTGGAAATTTTTTTATATTTTAATTTTTTTTATCGTTATTCTTTAACAGGTTAACTATAGGCCAGAACCCTTAAATAATATCTAACACATTGCTTACATTGCTGTCTGAAGCAAGCAAGTTTGCTACATTTGGGCCTAGTTTTCTATTTCTTTATTTATAATCAGATTATAACAAAAATCTTTAAACCTATTAAATATCTACCAAAAAATTTGTTAACCAAAATTTTCGGCCAGATTTATTAAAAAAAGTACAAATCTAATAAATGTTGCAACGCTGGGCATAGGTGCGTGCTTCGTGTCGTCACGACTAATCACGAGATTTTACAATAAAATTAAAATAATAATTACGCCAAAAAAAGATATTAAGCAGGTTGTTCTTGGAAAAACAAATATATTTTTGATTCCAAAATGCTTTTCGTTTTAAATAATAAAAAATTAATAATTCTAGATTACTATGAAAAATAACATTAGGATTTTAAAATCTGCCACCAAATCTCCACCTTAGTTATAGTCTAGGAGGAATCGGCGCATGAGTACCAAAAACTAATCGACCTCAATTTTTTAATACGATCCTCCTTAAATTGCCCTTTTGATGATATAAATGTATGTTGCTATGGCGCCACCTGGTGCCATATTGTTTAAACCGAAATTGTTTAAACAATTGCAAGAAATTGTTATTTTTTAACCGGGAATTTTTTTTATTTTCTCTATTGAAATACAATAAAAAAAGTTAATATTTTTGGAGATATTAATTTTTAAAAGTTGGAAAAATCTCAAATTTGGATACTTTTGACCCATGAAAAATATTTATAAAAAAAAATAAAACATAAAAAATCTATTTTTTATTCTTTATACAATAGTTAAAATTATCCTTAATTGGAATTTGATTTTTTTTTATTGTTTATACAGGTTTTTTGATTGTTTATTACGCGCGCTTACAAGTAAAATAAAGCTCTAATAACTTTTGTAAAATTGATTTGAGGAAAAAAACGTATAAAAACAAATTGTAAATAATTAAATTATGAATAAAATTGCTCTCTTTAACAATTTTGATACTTACTAGTTTTTAAGATAAAGGATAAAATACCAAATTTGAGATCAGAAGAGCACAGGCGCATATTAAAGGTAAGGGACGCATACTTCGTAGCGCGCTTAATAAACAATCAAAAACCTGTATAAACAATCAAAACATTTAAATATCAATTAAGAATATTAATAACTATTGTATAAAGCATAAAAATATATTTTTTATGTTGTTTATTTTTTTAATATATATTTTTCATGGGTCAAAAGTACCCAAATTTGGGATCTACGACAATTCGACGCTGACAATTGGTCGCGCGATAAAACGACGCCGACGCGGCAAATATGTCGCGACGGCAATTCGTCGCAGCGACAATTTGACGCGGTCAAATACGACGCATTTAGAATTCGACGCAGACACAATTTGTCGCAGAGACTCGGCGCGTTATTTAAAAAGTAGGCTTTGTCTAAATAATGCATTTAATGTAAAAAAAACAAATCATGGGTCTTTTCTAATACGTCTCTGTATTTTTACGTCTGATATATAATTGAGTCAAATAAAAAGCCGCTTTGCTTACCAGAACTAACCATGACCATTTAGAATTAAAGGCTTTTGAATTGTTAAAGTTATTAATTTGATATTTTCTATAAATATTGTAATTGCGCCAATCTTCTTTTAGGTATCTTCATCCTTTCGTAATATCGTTTGTTTTTTGAAATGGAACTTTCTGTATATTATTTAGCCATTGATAGATATTGCTGAATACTATACAGGGTGTTTTCGATCTTGGGGCACAAATTTTACAACGATATTTTTGAATATCACAACGATATTTCTCATTGTCAGCGTCGAATTCTGCTGCGTCGAATTGCGATGCGACGGATTGTCGGATGCGACGAATTGTCGCATGGGACGAATTGTCGCAAGCGACGAATTGTCGTACGTCGAATTGACCGCGTCGAATTGTCACGCATCGAATTTGCCGTGATGTATTGACGTGACACCCCAAATTTGAGATTTTTCGAACTTTTAAAAATTCGTGTCTCCAAAAATATTAACTTTATCGTAAAAAGTCATAGAGCCTTTTTTATTTGTATTTTTAGAGAATATGAAAAAAATTGCCCGGTTAAAAAATAACAATTCCTTGCAATTGTTTAAACAATTTCGGTTTAAACAATGGGGCACCAGGTAACGCCATGGTAACATGCATTTATGTCATCAGTAGGGCAATTTAAAGAGGATCTTGTAAAAAAATTGAGGTGAAATAGTTTTCGGTACTCATGCGCCGATTTCTCCTAGACTATTAGGAGTTAAGATTAGCGTTAGCTGCTCTCATTATTAGTAATTTTAATTAAATAGACGCAACATTAGTTACCTAATATAATGATTGACCTATTGACCACCTTGGAATTTGACTTGAACTAAAAAAACTAAATAATGCATCGAAGGAAATATACCAATTTATATTGCATAAATATTAACGTAATGTAACTTAAATATTATCCAATAGCTATTAAGGTGCTTGTATATCAAGTCTGTAACCTTACTTTTTCAATGATAACTTCTTTCCCTCTACTCTTCGTCCATTGTCGAAACGTAATTTTACCAAAGTTACTCGGATCCTCTATTTATTTGTTGTCACCTTTTTATACTGTTACGTGTGGTTAAAGTCCGGAGTTTTGCATGTAGTTTTTATTTGCGCTTTTAGGTTTTTAGGTATATTTATTGCAAAAGCTAAAAGAAAGTCCAGTTAACAGAAGATTTAGGATAAGCAATAATTACAGCAAAATTTGGGATTTTAAAAATTTCACATTATTTATTTGAAGAAATAAGTTTTGGTTAGTTCGGTGAATTGGTGTTTATTTAGTGAGTGTATTTTCAGTGAACTGCGAAAGTAAATAGTGAAGTTCGTCTTTATAAAGTTAAATTTTAAAATACTTCTTACCATTTAAAATTAAGATTAATTAATAAAAAATTCAGCTTTAAATCGCATCAACTGTTAGATAATATTTATTAATAAATAAATCAATTTTAGAAACGAATCGTTCACAATGTAGGTTGCCAAAATTTCACTTTCACTTTGGCATTTCTTTCAACCGTTTTATAAATTCAAAAATGCATTTCGTTACTGTAATATTTTAGTTATAAAGCTTCTTTTTTAATTTAACAAAATGACAGAATATATTATTATTAAATTAGTATAATAGCTAAAAACAAGAAAGTTTGGTATTTTTTATGTTTATATAGAAAAAATACTAGTATATTGGCAATTAAAAGTACCTTTAATCATTTTAACGTCGACTTTTTAAAAAATTATAAAAAAATTTAATATCTTTTTAACGTAATTACTATTAAAATGTATTTTGGAAATTTAAAAAATTGCATTTAAGATTTCTTTACAACCAAATTAAAGAACAAAAAGATAATAAAAATATAAAATACGTTCACTGGAAAAATTGGTCATGTTTTTTACAGCCTTTTTATTTAAAAATTCTAGTACTTTCAGGATGTTTTAATAATTATTTAACTATTGAATTGCAAATACATATCTTAAAATACAAAAAAAATGTCATAATTTTAACTTTTAAAGTGTTTATTTCTTTTTAGCCATTTTTAAATCACTTTTTTTTTAATTAATTTTAAAATTACATTTAGAGGAAACTACAAAGGTAGTTCTGTTTAAACTATACTAGCAAATATAACATAAAATCTTAGAATTTCCTTAAAAAAATCTTTTATTCTTGAAAATTTTCAAAAATTACCCCCATTTAGGGGCTAGAATGCCCGGAGAACGAGTATTTACATAATGATTATCGTTATTTTTTAATAATATATATATATATATATAATATATATATATATATATATATATATATATATATATATATATATATATATATATATATATATATATTTTTTTCCTAGTAAGGCTAAACTTAGTACTTTTGTGATAAATGGGAATTTATGAGTGTTAAAAATGCACCCTTAAGCCCTCCAAAGGGATACAATCATCACCAAAAATGTCTAAAAATCACAAATTTTTAAAAATTCCAAAAAACAATACTTTAAATACTCAATTGTAGGAATAATAATAAACAATGTATACCCTCCTATTTCGTTTAATTTTAAATTTTGCAATTTTGTCAACACAAGAGAAAACAATCCAATATAATACCAATTTGTTTAGAAGTTCATCAAATAAACCATAATTACTTTCCGTTGTAAACACCGCACGGCAACTTTACCTAGTAGAGAGCAAGAATATACCTACATCCTAAATGTTTAGCTTAGAAATATTTTTAGCTCTTCTTTTTCTATTGCACTATGCTTATTCTGTGGTATTACTGTAGTGCCTCAAATACATAACTCTTTAATTTTTGCAAAAGCCAAAAATATCACAATAATATGTTTTAAACTTTTTATAAATCCTAAATAATATTAGCTGGTAACTTATCACTTCGCCTAATTAAACTACAGGTTGGACAAAGGATCGATGTTTTTTTTTAGTGGGAGATCCTGCTTTCCATTTTATTTTAAAATTTTATAAAAATACGAAATTGAAATTCGTAATTTATTTCGTTAAACAACTAACTTTAGCCTTATTAAGCACAAATATACCTAGGATCTAAAAATGTTTAGTACTTAAAAATTTTAGTTTTATTTTCTAAATGACTATGAATTCACCTTGGTGATTTTGTAGTGCTAAATAATAAACTTTTATTTTTTAAAAAACAACTAAAATTCGGAACAATATTGATATTTAAAATGTTTTAAATCCTATTATACACTATTAGCTGTAAAAATACATTTCGCTAAAAATAAGTTTGTCATTTAATGACAATCAATTTTTTTTAGTGGAACCCTAATTTAAAATAATTTTATATAAATTACAAATTAATTGGCTAATTTATTGTGTAAACAAAACTTATTATAGAACCTTATTAACTACAAATAACGAATTAAAAGAATTTTCGTATTAGAAATTTATAGTGGTAAATCTTAATACCTTAAATTTTTAAGTACATAAATCGAGATAACTTTGTCTTTAAAGATCAACTACTAAAGTGTCGAAGGAATATTGGATACTAAAAAGTTTTCTTACATTTAACTAGCACCTCTAAAATAAGTTTGCTAAAACAAAGTTTTTCATTTTTAATGATACATATCAATTTTTTGGGCCACTAAATTCAAACATAATATCATAAATTACATTTAAGGGCTAAATCCACCCTTTTTTTTACAACCCACATTCCTAAAACATAGATTTCGCTAAAAAAAAGTTTAAGTTTAAGTCACTGAATTCGGATATAATATTAAAAACTACATGTGAGGGCCTAGAAGTGTCCCTTTTGCACCAAATACATTTCAAAAGTTTTCCGTTTTTAACGGCACATATAGGTTTTTTGGGTCACTGAATTCAAATATGACATTAAAAATTACATTTGAGGGCTTAGAAGGGCTAAATACACCCTTTTTTACACCCTACACCCCTAAAACATACATTTCGTTAAAAAAAGTTTTTCCCTTTTTTTAATGGTACATAGGTTTTTTTGGGCCACTGAATTTAAATCTAATACCAGAAATAATAATAGGGGTTAGTTTTGGTTGGTATTGGTTGGTTTATCCCTAGTTAAACTTCTGTTACCCTAAAGATATTATGTTTTCTAAAATTACTGTTTTTTTTTTAATTTGAGGGGATGATGTATTTTTATTGGGTCGTTAAATTCAAATCTCAAGTCGGAAACGATAATCAAGGGGTTGGAATAAATTTCCCGTAAAATACGAATTTCTTTTTATTTTTTGGAGATATATTAAAATGTGGCTCCAAAAAATTTTAAAAAGATTTTTTTTTAAATACGAATTTGTTAAAAACGGTATCTTTTTTTGTCTTACAGGTCTAAAAATTATTCTTTTTTATGATCTTTATTGCTATTTTATTTTTTTTTGTGCTTTTGCGTTTTATAATTTTTTTGACCGCATTATTGCATAATCAAAAAATTATGGCAGATTCAGATTTTACGGGAATTTTTTTACGGTATAAAAAAGGGTGAATTTAGCCCTTGTAAGCCCTTTAATGTAATTTTTAATATCATATTTGAATTTAGTGACCCAGAAAACCTATATGAACCATTAAAAATGGGAAAAAACTTTTTTTCAGCGAAATATATATTTTATGGGTTTAAAAAAAAGGGGTATTTAGCCCTTCTAAGCCTTCAAATCTAATTTTGATTATAATATTCCAATTTAGTGACACAAAAAACCTATATGTACCATTACAAACGGAAGAAAAACTTTTTTTAGCGAAATGTGTGTTTTAGGGGTTTAGGGAGTAAAAAAGGGTGAATTGAGCCCTTTTAAGCCCTCAAATGTAATTTCTGATATTATATTTGAATTCAGTGGCCCAAAAAACCTATATGTACCAATAAAAATAGGATTTTTTTTTGCGAAATGTATTTTTTAGGGGTGTAGGGTGTAAAAAAATGGGGTAAAAAACACCCCTTTCGTAGTATCCAATATCCCTTTCCGATATTTTGTAGTTAATCTGTTTCTAAAGAGATGCAAAAGGTTTCATCTCGATTCATATACTTCCAAAATCATTTCTAGGTTTAAAGTGTTTCTTAACAGATTTACCCGTATTATAGTACAAATAAAGTTACTAAGGGCAATATTTTGTAAAGTAGGGCTATCCTGTACAAGTGTCGAATAAGTGATATGCTTGGATTTTTTAAAAGCAAATAATTTTAATTGGATGCATGCAACACAATATTTTTACCACTAGTAACACTAAACTTTTTGTTTCAGATAATCTAGTCTAGTCAGTATGAAGTGGTTAGTTAGTTCCGCGTGTGTATTTAGTGTTTTACTCTTCACAGTATATGCAGCGCCAGCTTCCACAGGTCTCCAGGTACGTTAACTAACAATAAACGATTTTGAGAATATAAACACAAATTGATGATTCTTATTAAAACATTTTTTTAATTGCGTTATTAATCAAAACCTACTTGTTAATGTTATGTCTTTTGTGCGAGTTATGACGTAGTATTTATATTAAACAATATCTGTTGTATAAAAAATAATTTAAATATTTTGCAAAAATAATTTAAACATTTTTTGTTCTTTCTTTAAAGTATTTCATGATTTCCTAATATTTTTGATTGGAAATAAAAGAACAACTTAATTAGCAGGTTAAGGTATTACTATAATTGACAAAATAAAGTGTCAAGTGCGTATAAATTGACGTGTTGATAACAATTATGCAAATTAATAGAATAACACCAACACACAAAAAATAAAGTGGTCTGTGCATTTGACCAGACCTATCCATCTATATGTATTTTGGTTGAGCTGAATCCAAATCCGAGCTCCTTTTGGCCCTCAAAATTTCGAGGAAATTGCAAAAAACTGCTAAAAATGGTTAAGAATTTAAGTTAACGATTTTTTTTATTGAACTCGATCAAGTATGTTTCTTATCTATTTCGATACGCTGAATTTAATTCCAAAGTCCGTTTGGCTGTACACCCTTCAAAATTTAAGTTATTTGCAAAAAAAAACGCTGAAAATGGATAAAATTGCAGTAATGAAAATGATAAAAATTTAATTAAACAAGATCAAGTGTATTTTTTTATGTATTTAAATACGCTGAGGCCAAATCCAAAGTTAGTTTGGCCCGTACACCCTCCAAATTTTGAGAAAAACTGCTAAAAATGGGTAAAAATTTCAAAAAATTGCAGTTATGAGACGAAAATTTATTAAACAGGATCAAGTATATAGGGCCATATACCCTCAAAATTTTAAGTAAATGGCAAATAACTGCCAAAAATGACTCAATATTATAAAAATGAAAAAAAAATCTTAAGCAAGATTAAGTATGTTTCTTATGTATTTCAATACGCTAAATCTAAATGCAAAGTCCTGGTTGTACATACTCCAAATTTACATACTTGATCGAGTTGAATATATTTTTTTATAACTGTATTTTTTGTAATTTTTAGCAGTTTTATGAAATCTACTTAAAATCTGGAGAGTGTACGGAACAAAAGGATTTTCGATTGAAATTCAGCGTATTAAAATACATAAGAAACATACTTCATCGAGTCCAATAAAAAAGTCGTTTTCATAACTGCAATTTTTAGCCATTTTCAGCGTTTTTTGTTTTTTGGAATTTACTTAAAATTTGAAGGGTGCACAGCCAAACGGACTTCGAATATTGATTCAGCGTATCGAAATATATAAGCAACATACTTGATCGAGTTCAATAGAAAAATCGTTTTTATTAAATTCAACTGAAATTTTTAACCATTTTTAGCATTTTTCCACAATTTACTCAAGATTTTGAGGGTGTATGGATAAAACGGACCATACACCCTCAAAATTTAACGTTAAAGTAACGCTCCAATATACGAGTACATTATGCAATCCTGGGTATATATCATTAACCGCGTAGAATATACTGTTTGTGTGATTTAACATTCACAACTAAGTTCCATCTTGTTATCATACCCTAAATTGATAATTTATAGGCAGTATAAAGGTAGAATAGAGTATTATTGGTTACATTACCGCGTTGTTTAAAAAAAAAAGTTGTGGAAGGCAGTAATTGCATGCTTCGGGCGTTCGTCACTTTAATATGTTAATTATATTTATCTACTATAATTATTGTATTACCTGGCTTACAAAGTACAATTGTTATATTGCCTGTTCATGTTAATGTTTTAATTGTAGTTGTTAACTGAGATGATGTACACTAATTTATCGACTGTAATGACACCTTAATCTGTCAATTACAAATTTCTTGTCATATGTCCACTTAGTGCTTTCATACCTTTTTTACATAAGAGAATATTTACTTATTACTAATCTTTCTTTGTTAATTTTACCGTTTAAATAATTTTAAATATATATACTTAAAAAGGTATACAAACTTTTATACCTGGTAAACAAATAATCTTAAATTATATTATTAATTTTGCTTTAAAATGTGGTTATTTACAGTTCAGATTTAACTTTCTTTAACCTCATTTCTTTAAATGGTTTTAACCATTTGTTTTTATTTAATTACCAATTTTAATAACTTTAAAAAACAGTGTAAAATGGTTTAGGATACAAAATAAATTACTTTAGCTTTTTGGAATACGGAGGTTCCAAAAATTGTATTATTCAAATAAAAAAACTGGTAAAATTTTACTTATCGGACACAACGCCGATTGTAATGATTTTTTATATGGGTTTTTTTGGGGCGCTGATCGCGAATCTAAAACTAGTTTTTTTTGTCAATTTTTGGTTTTTTAGTTATAAGGCCTCAAAATGGGCACTTTCTCAATATTCCTCCTTAAAACTGATAACCATCAAATGGGAACATACACCGATTGGGCACTGGCATATTAAACAAATACAGTAAAATTGATAATATTTTATTGCATAGTTTTAGTAATAAAAACCTTAAATAAATCCAGTTTTTTATTTCTTAATTACCAATTAGTCATCCAGGTACACAACATACATTCTTACAATTTAAAGAAAACTGGACTCATTAAATTTGAGGTGCTTTTACTAAAAATATAAAATAAAAAATTGCATTTGTTTAATATTTAAATGTTTAATTAGAGTATGTTTCCATTTAATAGTAATTAGTTTCAATAAAGAAAAATTTTAAGGTTAGTCCACTTGGATAGTGATCAGCGCCGCAAAAAAATCCGTCTGCAAAAAATCAACAAAATTGCCGTCATGTCTAATAAGTAAAATTTTATCAAAAAATAAACACATTACTGACTTAACTTTTTATTATAGAATATCACCAGCGTTTTATTTTACCTTTTAACACATTAATTAGTAAAGCATTATTTTAAACAATTTTATTATATTAAAATTACAAAATAAAACCACAATAAAATTAGGGTGTCGATATAATTTGGACTATACATTAAATTTAAACTAAATTTGGCCCCTGTTATATTTTGATATTATAAAGGTGGGTATCCATTTAGCGCAGCTGCGCGCGTTATAAGCAGGCTATCGTCAACGCCGGTGCGCCTGGCAAGGTGAACAGTGTAGTTGAACCCGGTTTAGGATGCTGCGCGCGGCCACCTTGAGCGACATCCTCGCTTCATGGATACGCACCTTAAGGCTGTAGTATTTGTAGTTACTGAGACCAGTAATTTATCGTTGTTAATGAAAAAACATTACCCATTATGTAAAATCTGTTCTCTCTGGTTAACCAGATCTTATTTTACAAATTTTTACCGTTGGCTGCTCTTAAAGGTTCAGTTATAATTTAAATTTATTATTTTGTCAATTTGGAAAAAAACTCCAAAAAAATCAGTTTGAGTTCTTTTCGAAGAAGGCATCAATTTTAAGATTGTAAATTTTTGGGTGCGCTTAAAGCCGAAGTACTGGTTTCACATAACTTTTTAGCTTCTCGTCAGGATCATGGTGGAAAACCCAAGTCTTATAATTAGTAAGAAAACGCAGAAAATCCTTTTTATGCTTTTTTAAATGCTTTAAATGTTGCATTCGATAGTGTTTCTGTTTCATTGTTCGCGAATGCAACACCTAATGTGCATTTATGTGTTTTCTTTGGGAGTACTCGCATTAAAATTTTCTAGAAAATGGGACCACTTCGGCCCAGGTCCCAGGGTATAGCGAGCTGAGCCTTATTGATCCCTATAAACTTGCAGATTACCTGCAACAAAAAAGAAGAAAAACCCCCCCAAAAAACCCAAAAAAACAAAAATACCAATCTACGTTTCGGTGGAAGATAAAATTAATAGAAAAAAATTGAACTAAATTTAGAAATTTTGCTTTAAAAACTTGGGAAATTCTGAAACCTTTTATACTATTTATGACCTATTTTTGTAAAAGGTATTTATACTTTTTATGACAAAACGTCATAATTTTTCTTTTGATTTTATCTTGACAACGATGGCCGACTTTCCACCTAAACGTAGATTAGTATTTTTGAATTTTTGGGTTTTTTTTTGGGGGCTTTTCTTCTTTTTTGTTGCAGGCGATCTGCAAGTTCATAGGACTCAATAGGGCTGGGCAGGCTCAGCTCACTATACCGAAGTGGTCCCAATTTCTAGAAAATTTCAAGGCAACTGCTCCCAAAGAAAACATATCAAAACATAAATACGCCACAAAACTATAAACCATATTTACAACCTTATGTGCATCTTTCGAAAACCCAAAACTTTAGCTAAAATATTGCTCATTAGGCCTAATGAAATCCCTAGGGCGACGATCCATGCCCAATCCATATTGTTCCAACGGTTTTTAAAGTTGATGCATTTTTTAAACATTCCTTACGTCTTAAAGATTGTACAATCATAAACGCTTTTAACAATCATTCATAAATTTATTTTAATTTTGCACCTTCAAAAAATAAAATTTTTATTAGATTACGATATTCAGTTTTTTTTCCAACGTACAAAAGTACTGTGACACTTTAAAAAATCATTTTAAGTAAAAAATAGATTTTTTTTTATAGAATTAAATAACATAACGTTCGAAATTTTTGGTGAATAAATAAATTATTATTGATAAATTATAAATAGTTATTATTTTGATTACAATATTACTTTTTAAAAGATAAAAATATGACTTTTTATTACCAAAATACTTACAAACCGAGGCAGTAAGGGGAAAGGGCAGGTGCCCCGTCTTGCCCCTATGGACGCCCATGAAAATATCATATAACTATTTTATCTATGTAAAATATACAAAAATATAACCTACTTTCAATTTACCTAAGAGACAAATGGTCATAAAGTTACGAAATATTAATCGTGCAAGAAATAATACAGTAATTTAAATCTGTGCACACGTTCAATTATGCATTTTTAAATGTAGATTGTAACATGTAATTCGCTTAACATAAAAAATAAAAAAATAATAATATAATAAATGTATTCCATTTGGTAAAAGGAACGTTATAACATATTTTTTTTTTTTAATATTTATGGTACATTATACTCATACTTTAAGTTGATTACTAGACCTTTATAAATTAATAGTTTTTTTGATGTTTCGAACTTATAGTCGTCATGCCTTGTCCAAAGTTGTGTTTATTTATTAAAGAAAAACTGTGAAATATGGGAACCTGCAATAAAAAAATATATTATATGCTTATTTGTATTAAAATTAAACTTCACAATAATAACCACTATAATATAATAAAATACATACTATCTTTTTGATATTAAACTAAACAAGGCAAAAAATAAATTTGTCTATCTTTTATTATCATTTTTACATTTAAATAAAATTTAAAGTAGTACAATTTGAGAAATTTTTGAGTAGCTTTACTTAATTAAGAAATTAACACTTTGTACAAAACCGTATAATTTTCTTTGTTACAGAGAAAGATGTGACAATTTTTTTTTGCTAACACGGAGAAAGTAGCATTAGCTACCATGAAAAGTAACATTCCATCAAATTAATAAAATATTTTATGTTTTTAGATCGGTAAAGAAATTTTTTAAAATGATTTAAATTAGTAAGGCGGTGTTCTCACGATTAAAAGGGATATTTACTATTTAAATTTAGATTTTTATAATTTGGACGGATTTAAAAGGAATGTTTGCGCACTTGTGGCTATGGAAAAATAGTTTTATGGTTGCAAGATGTGTTTCTGCAACAACACTCTTGCGATAATAGCGCCATCCAAATTTAACACATTTTGACGGACACTAATTCAACACAGAGATTGTTCTCCTTACCTCCTCAACCCTCCATACTTCTAATATATTATCTTACCCCATACTATTAAAAGTTCAGTAGATATTTAAAAATTATGATAAGTTTAATGTATTTTTTTATATATTTAGATTTTATATAAAGCACAAACACATTTCATCCATAGCTTCGGCAGCTTCAAAAAAGATTGGATTCCTTTTCCGAGCCAGAAAGTATTCTTCTTCTTCCAATCTGTACACTCTGTATGTATCCCAAATCAGACCCGCTTTAGAATATTGTTCTCATGTCTGGGGAATGGCGTCCTCTACAACACTTAGCATTCTGGACTACATTTAAAGAAGAGCTGTTCGTCTTATTAATGATCCAACGCTCACAGGCTTCCTCTTCTTGCCCACAGTCGAGCTGTAGGGGATCTGTCGCTCTTCTATAGGTATTTTCACGGCTTCTGCTCAGAGGAATTGGCCAGTATAATTCCTTCTCTGGCAGCTCCCAACAGAGCAACACGTGCAGCTTTTATGCATCCTTTTACAGTTCAGTTAGAGAGGCCCCGAACTTTTCGCTTTCTTCGTTCCTTCATCCCTAGAGTGTCAAGACTGCGGAACCTGCTGCCCGCAGAAGTTTTTCCTTCTCCTTCCAATCTCCAAAAAGTTAAGTTCCGTGTGAACAAACTTCCTCTCACCACACTAAAGACACCCACGGTACGTTAGTACTTAGGCATCAGCCTCCGTGGACTGTACCAAGATAAAAAAAAGCTACAAAAGTTTAAACGCGATGTTTTTTAGAAGTAATATCTAGCACCATATTCTTAAAAATAATATCTGATGTATATAAAAGAATTTTTACACCATTATTATAATCGTTCTTGTGCTATTTAAATGACCAATTGGCAATTCAGCTTTAATATATTTTTTTATTAAAAATTTAGTTTTTAAACCATTTTTAAAGTATTTTTTTTTTGAATAAATAGCCAAAATATATGAATTTTAAATACCAAAGTGTTTTTATACAAAGATTTAAAAAGCAAATAATATAAAATAAATTTAATAATTTATACAAAACCGATTTATTCTGCTAAAGGGATCAATTGTTTTTAATAATAAAAAAACGTTAACTTTTACTATAAAAAACATTCTTTTAATATGCATTTTAGGTTAAAATTTATTATTTTTGTCTTGTAGTTTATTCTTTTATTACCATATTGCAACTGATTGATTAATACCTAATGATACTTATGTCATATAAATTTGATTTACAATAAACACATGTCTTGCAAAATAGAAGTACTATTTTATATTGGCTATTTATAGCAATTTGCATGTATGTGACAACATCATATCAAGGTAAATAAGGTTATGGCAGTTTAAAATAACATTTATAGCAACCTTATTAATTTTAAAGGCGTCAAAAAATATTGTTTCCTAGTATTCTTGTAGGAATAATAATTTTCTATATAACTCATTAAAGTATAACATAATAATTAAAACTTAAAAAAGCAAAATTTGGATATTTTTACATATTGCTTAAATTAAAAGCAGTAAAATATATCTGATAAATTATATTTTGTTGATGGGCGGTGTCATCAAATACCAATTTTATTGCATTGTCACATAGTTAAAAACCTTTAAATTATTTTATGTAAAGTAATTAATAAATTTATAGTATAAAAACTTTTTAAAAAACAAGCTCTTACTCACATGAACTAAAAAGAAAAAAATAATCTTTAAATTAAATCAAACCCATCAAGTTATCATATTACACAATTTATATGATATAAAAGCTTGAAAATCGGACAGTCACAATCTTAAATAAACTTCCCATCCCTGAAATTGTTTCATCTGTAAAAGTTTCAATTGAAAACCTTAGTATTGACGAAAAAGACAATATTAGGGCAAACTGTTGCAAAATTCTTACAACTTATAAAAACAAATTAAATTCTAAACGGTATAAAACAAAACATGACAAAATTGACAAAGAACTTTGCAAAAAATTAACAAAACAAAATGTTTTCTTAAAGAACATCCTAATTTCAAGATACTAAGGCCGGATAAATCAAGATTTAACTATTTTTATAAAAAACCATATTTTTTTTTTGGAATTCCTTATGTCGTGATCAATTTACATATTGTATTCTTGTTTATCTATACAGGTAAATCTCGCTACAAGCTTTCATATCATATAGATCGTGCAATGAAATAAATTGATGGGTTTAATTTAATCTGAAGATTATTTTTTTCTTTTTAGTACATATACATAGAAGCTTATTTGTAAACATATCTTTTTACTATTAATTTTTTTTTTTTAATTATTTTTTGGTTTATAGATGGGCCTCGGCCATATTGGATTTAGAGTAACGTCATTTTATTTTTCTCAGTTAACCCTTTCATTTAATACCCGTATCACGGGAGCGCATAAAAAACACTAGTCCGCCATCTTGGGCGGTCCACCATATTGGATATACAATGACGTCACTAAACTAAACATGCATTGTCATCCAAACCAAACTAAACGTGTGCAAAATTTCAGCTCAATCGGTTAAGGATAACTGCTTTAAAATTCAGTTGCAAGATTTGACTCAAATAAACAAACATTGCAAGTTAAATAAAAGGATGTAAAAAGAATAAAGTGTCTCGAATATTTATTTAGAACGTAAAATTCAGTTACTACAAAGCAACTTTTACCGTAGGAATTTGGTTGTACAAGGCAAATAGAAAAGATTTCCCCCTATATAAAAGCAGTTTTGTATCAGTTGGATTAAACTTATTTATGTTAAGTTTAATCTTGTCATAGTTACCAATTTTAAAGTTATTTCTTTTAGACTTTCTTTATATTTCTTTTGTTGTTACTAGAAGTCTCTTGTACAAAAACATTTGAAAAGCATACCACCTTGGTATAAAAAATCATTCAGTCAACATACTCATTTTCAGGATTAACAATCTTTAAGGACAAAAAGGCAATAACCATTTTTTTTATACAGTCCTGCTGCATAAGCAAATATTTTTTAATATTTTTTATTCTTTCTTTCTTAGATTGTATAGAGTCACGAACCTGACGGAAGTTATATCTATTCAAATATACTTTCTGTTAAACACGAACACCTGTCGATTCATTTAATTTTTGATTTATTTTATTTGAATATATTTTTATTGAAATTCGTTTAGTTATAAAAATGCAATGAAGAGTAAAAATGTTAAGATATAGTCTAGTCTGTAGGTAAAAAGAAGGCCTGTTTATGGCGTTAATTTGTAACTGGTTAAAAGGTGTTAGAAGTGGTAGAGAGTAATTACCTAAATATGACTATATATTTTTATACTCGAAAAAAGTTTGCAGGGGAAGGTTAAAAATGGTAAAAACGTGTTTTTATGTATTAAAAAGACTTATAATTCGAGCACGGCTAAAATTAATTTGGTCAATTTGTTTATAAAAAAATAAAAAAAGGTTTAAAATGGTAATTTTTTGACATGTTGATAATTATTGCAAAAATAGTTTTTTATCCATTTCTGTCATTACAAAAGATTGTTTTTTTAAATTCTGATTTAAATAAAAGGTTCTAAAGCATGATCAGATAATTTGTTGCTAAGATAATTGAGTTTTACTTTTTTTAGGGCCCTCATTTATTGGGCTATATCTTTTTTGTTTATAAATATTTTTGGTCAAACTGTATTTTGCTTTGTCGAGACCTATATTTTACAAATTTGAATCAACAAAATAAAAAATATAATTGTTAGTTCTTTGTTTTGAGCCTTGAAAAAAGTAAAAAGTACTTTTTCGTTAATAAACAAAAACCTGACTTTAAAACAAATATTTTTGTTTATAAAAAATAAAGATGATTCAAATTAGTAGAATATAAGTCTCGACAAAGCAAAAGACAGTTTGTAAAATCTAAAATATTTATAAACAAAAAAGATATAGCCCAATAAATTAGGGCCCTAAAATCAGTAAAACTCAATTATCATAGCAACAAGTTATGCGATCATGCTCTAGGACCTCTCATTTTATTTAGAATTAAAAAATAAACGATTTTTTGCAATGACGAAAATGGATAAAAAAACTATTTTTGCTATTATTATCAACATTTAAAAAAATGGCTATTTTTGACGGTTTTTTTGAATCTTCTTATAAATAAATTAACCAAATCAATTCTAGCCGGGCTCAAATTAAAAGTTATTTTAAAACCTAGAAAACATTTTGAACATACCCCTCTGAAATTAACAATGGCGGTCGCAAGAGCGTAAAACACGTTTTTACCATTTTTAACCCTCCTCCCCCCACCTCTGCACACTTTTTTGAGTCTAAAACTATATAGTCATATTCAGGTAATCATCCTCTACAACTTTCAACACCTTTCAACCGGTTACAAATTAAAGTCATAAAAATTACCTACAGACTGGGCTATATATAAATATAAAAATTTGCCAACTACCGCCTAAAATATCTATTCAAATACACCCTCTGTTTAACACCAACACCGACCTGTCGATTCGTTTAATTGTTGGTCTCATTTACCAATATATTTTTATTGAAATTCGTTTAGTTATAGAAATGCAGTGAAGAGTAAAATGTTCAGATATACGAATGGCAATACCGAATTGCAAAACACGATGAACGAACTTGCCAAGGTTGTAAAGAAAGTGGGTGAAAGTAAAGATCCTGACAGACACAATAATCTTACTATAATGGTCGATGAGCATCGGTTATGACGCATTACGTAATGTAAAATGAGTTTTGAAATTTTTGTTTATTCAAATATCATTCATGTAGGTGTTTCTTAATAGCATTAGGATGCTTTTAAATAACAATAAAAATATATTTATATTTAAACAACATAATCCCAGTAAATTTTAATAAAATCATTATGGGGAAATTTGAACGTCAATTTTGCTTATCTAATGACTTTTTGTTATATAAAAATTTAATAAAATATTAATTATATTATGTTTATAAAATAAACTGACTTTTGAAAGAAAAGAAAATAGGTAAAACAAATCTTTATTGAATTATAAGTTTAAAAGGTTTCTCTACCAAATTTATTTCATCTACTTTTATAGAGTTTAATCGTGTTAACTTTAAAAAATATATTCATTGATTTAATGATACCTAACATATCTTGCAAAATGTTTTTTTTTATAAAATGTATTTATCAAATGTGTAAACCACTTACTGTAGCCACCCGCAGAACAATTTTTTTATTTGATAAAAAAATTAAAAAGTTTTAAGGGCTATCAAACCACATTTTTCAACACAATTTATGGTGTACATATATCAACATCTAAAAAACAAAAATAAACAGATAATTCACTAAAACTTGAAATTAAGAAAGTCCCTGCGGTTTTTTAATAATATTTATTTTTTGAATCAAAAGTGAATACAAAGTAGAGATGCGCTAAAAACAGAATTGATTTTAAATCGTTTCCACCCATAAATCGCATTAGAATTTCACAACAGAGACGTACTTATGAGAACCCTCAATTGTGCTTTAAAGAACATGAATGGGTATGCTTAGAAACTAAGCTTTCTATTGTACACATTTCTATTAATTTTTTTTTGTAATTAAAATTTGCTATATGCCAATATATTAGAAAATTCATGTTTACTATTATATATATATATATATATATATATATATATATATATATATATATATATATATATATATATATATATATATATATATATATATATATATATATACTATATATTTAAATTAAATGTTAAGATACCTTTTTAAACTTTAACTTTTTTAAAGAAGCTAAATCCAACATACAAGTTTACATTATTTTATTTTAAAATTACCAATTGGACAAATTCAATTCAAAGTTAATAAATGTTAGAAAATATCTGTAATACCAAATATCTGTAATACCTTACCTAATATAATCGTATATAAAGGGGAAAAACAATGACTAGAATTATACTGCTTATTTTTGTTATTTAGTTTTATTGCTTCTAGGAAACAAAAATAAACATACATGGTTTTATTCTCTTTAAGACTTACAAGTAAGACAAGTTTGGTTTTGAATAAACTTAATACTTTTGGATCCCTAAAATAATTAATTCGTAAAGTGTATTTTGTACTATGTGTTAAATATTTAAAGAGACAATTATAAAAAAAATTCTGTAAAATTAGAAATATGTTATTTTTCTCACAGTACCAACTATAAAAGAATTTAATATATTAAACACCTTCACCTAATATTAAATTATTAGGTAAACGTTTGCAACCGTTCAGGCTACCTTCTTATGCATTAACTAACTATAAAGACACCAACAGGCACAGAGGTAAGGATCTGCTATGCAAAGCTAATATAACAAAACTATGGTAATTTTGATCAAGGTCAAAAATTGTTACTATATTTTTTTTTAAATTAGTTTAGTAACAATCCTAAACAATTATAAGGCATAAAATATATTTTTTTAATTATTAAAATAAATTAAATTAAATTTAATTAAATAATCATTTTGAATTCAGAGAAGTTCTGACCAAGGCGGATTAGGGTAGAATTATTTATTTTGGTGTTCTAAATATATCCCGAAAAGTACCCTTGATTTAAACCGTAGGTTTTTCCTTAAGTGAGGGTTAAATGGGTTTAAATATAATATATATTTAACATATAACTTAAAGATTTTTTTAAGAAAAATAATTATAACGAAAATTTTAGCTAATGAAAAAAATTTTCTTACTCTGTTTATAGAATTTATTCCCTTTAAAATACCGGCTGATTCTTATTTAAATATGAGTGCCGCACATTCGTACATCAGTATAGTAATATATCCAATTTTTAAATATATAAAATGTATATTATAAATTAATTTAATATAAATATATCTATAAAAGAATTTTTCAGAAAAAAATAAAATAGAAATGTTTTGCACGTGTCTACTTGTTAGCTAGTTATAAATACACTTTAACACAAAAATATATAAAACATTATCATTTTTTAGTTAATTTACACTGCCAAGTCTGCCTGTTTTTATAAATAATAAAGGCAGAAGAGGAGGATTCATTAAAGGGCTAATTTATGCATGGCGTATTTTTTAATTATAATTTTTACATATTGACCGCCCTGAATTACAAAAATGCAGGCTTATTTTGATGACAGACATTACAACGGTTTTTACTATAATATTCTAAAATAATTTATGTCTACCAAACAACTTAGCCATTAAAAAACGTCGTCTAAATAATATAGCGCAGATGTATACTAGCTATGTCATTGTGTTGTGGTCAACACAATGACAGTTAATATGGTAAAAATATAATCATTATTTATAACATTTATGCATCTTTATATGAACCAATTACTATATTTTTATTTTCGTAAAGTGCTTTTTCTATTATAAACTGTTATATATATGGTAACAATCAATATTTATAACCTTTTATCTACTATATCTATTTTTATAAAGTAAATCTTGTTAGGTGGCAGCAGGAGCCTCAAGTGGAGGCGGAGGAGGAATAGCAGGTATTTTATCAAATATTGACTTACCAGGATTATTACAAGGAGTAAACAGTTTTGTAAAACTAGTTGGGGTATTTTGTCCTCCACTATCTCAGGTAATTAATAAAATAAAAATGCGTTTAATTTATTTTGCTGGTACGATGCTGTATTAATATTAATATAAATATAAAAAGATAAAAAAGAAATATTTAAGTTTTCATAATAAATATTAAAGTGTGAAGGGTGGTAAATTTTAATTTTGTTTTAATTAAAAAGCAGATATAAGGTCCTAAAACCCCGTTTGTTGTCGCCTAATCTACGAAGTGTGTTTAAGGTAACCAAACAACAATCAAAATCGCTGATTTTAATAAATTAAAGAATATCATTTTAAAAAATAATGAAACAAAGTGAATGATTTATTTTTATTTCAAAAAATTTTACAGAAGCTTGAAAAAGGTACGAAAAATAAACACTTTATTAAAAAAATATACTCCCATAATTATCCTCTGTAGAAAGGCTCCCTAAAGTAACAAAAAATGTGGATAATTAAACCCATTTTAAACGATTAATAAAATCAGATATTGCGTAAAAAATTAGTAGTTTAAAATAGTTATTGTTTCTTTATATACTTTTAAATGATATAACTGCCCTTTCCCCGAAAGTTTAATTTTTTAGAGACGTGTTTGTTGTTTATGTAGTTGTTACTGTAAAAGTCCGAAAACGGTTAAATGTCGACATTCACCGGTGAATGTTAAATATAAAAAAAAACTTAACAAAAACTTACCAAAACTAACAAATTTGGTGCGTTTTGGTTAAAACTAATAATTTTGGTTAGTTGTGGTTAGTTTTGGTTAGTTGTCGTTCAACTTTCTTTTTTTAATTTTGACATTCAAATGTCATTGAATGTCAACATTTACCAATTTCAGACTTTCACGGTAAGATAATCATAAATACTTTTGGGTAACCTAATATTTTTTAATTGTTTTTGACCGAAAGAAAATTTACCATTTCTACCACATAAAACAAAATTATTTAACAAACATCAAACAAATTTGTCGTTTATAGGCAAAAAGTGTTGTCAAGTAACAGTGTACAGAACATTCCCATAACTTTTAGGTATTAGACAATGTAATCCAAAATGTAACAAGCACTGCATTCAGAGTATTTGGTAGAGCTATATTAAGAAGCGGTGGTTTAGGTGGAAGTGGTGGCTCTAGCAGCGGGGGTGGGGGACAAAGAGTGAATGTAGTTCTTCCCACTTTCCCCCCAGATGAAGATTATGAGGACGATGAAGAAGATGATTCTACTAACGCCACTACATCTGCCATCTTAGACAAAGAAGTTGAACCTGTCACTGATAACGCGGTAACGCTTTACACTGTATGATATTTTGTGTTCATTCTGTGAAAACATCACTGACTGCCTGTCAGTGACTTTAAATTTTGCATGGATTATTTGTAATTGTGACTACTGTGATTTGCCAGTTTTTATAAAAAATGTTATTTATTCTAAAAAATTACCTTAAAAGTAAACAATACATAGGTTCGTACGTAAGAAAGCATAATAGTATATTTTGGGAAACGGATTTATTTTCATTTTTCTGTCGTCTTGGAGACTTAAATTGCAAAAAGGAATTTAAAAGTTTGCGTGTGTATCGGTTATGCTTTATGGGTAATTTTGTGCCTGACAAGACCAGTTTTATTGACTTAATGAAATGAAATTTTTCAAAAGAGCAAAAAAATCACATTTGTAAAATCTAATAACCAAATTTGGTACAAAAATTAGTACGAAGTTTTGGTTTTAAACGTCAAAGTAAAAAAATATTTTAATTTGACAGACTGTGAAAAACACGATCTTATTTATGTGTTTTTTTTTGAAATTTTAGTCTTAAAGAATAACATAAGATTTTTGGAGTAAACCAAGTTTGGTATAAGCTTTGTTTCGAAAAGGTATTGGTATTTATTATAACTAATATGTTAGTCACAGAACTACATTAACATAATTTTTGTGGGAATCAAAATTTAATAAGATCGTAATTTTCGAGAACTATAATCAAATTAAACGTGATTTGCTATAAAACTTATTTTTAAAAAGTTTTAACTTTAACAGATTAGATCAGTCATGGACGTACTTAAAACAAATTAATCGTGGTAACTGAGCGTTAAAAATAATAAACATAATCAATAAAATTGATTTAAATTTTTTAACTTTAGCTCAAATAATTATTTTGTTTATTATAAAGGTATAGATCAAATTTTTGTATCGCCAAAATTAAAAGAATCCATGATAAAGGAGTGGGTCTTACTTCTAAATAGTTGAACAACAATACGTTTTTAGAAGGGTAAAATTTAAAATACATAATATATATAATATATATATATATATATATATATATATATATATATATATATATATATATATATATATATATATATATATATATATAATCACTTAAAATTCTGTCTTTCTTGGCTCCTTCGGTCAAAATATATACTCATTTTTATTGTAATATATATATATATATATATATATATATATATATATATATATATATATATATATATATATATATATATATATATATATATATATACATATATATATATATATATATATATATATATATATATATATATATTATATTATTATATTATATAATATATATATATATATATATAATATATTATATATATATATATATATATATATACATATATATATATTATTATTAATATATTATATATATATATATATATATATATATATATATATATATATATATATATATATATATATATATATATATATAATATTATATATATATATATATATATATATATATATATATATATACATATACTTGACAAAAAATGGTATATATTTTGACCGAAGGAGCACAAGAAAGATAGAATTTTAATGTGATTGCATAGGATCGCCCGCAACTTTTTGAATTTGCGATTTTTTTTTACTTTTTTGTGTTAATTCTAACAAAATTTATAAATCTCATTTTTTTTGTGCAAGGTTAAACAGTGGTCGACAATTGCTACAGAGTGGCTAAAAAACATAGCAAATTATTCTTTAATTTCTTCTTAATGGGCCACAGTGTATGTAATTTTTTATTTTAATTTATAGAATTCTTAGTATTTTAATGACATACCTATTTCAAATAGTGTTATGAGCCGGCTACTATTATTATTATTCCTAGCACCTTATTTTCCTAAACCTTATTAATAAGGATAATTGTACTAGCTGTTTAAAAAAGGCCTAAACAGGATGGACTTAATAAAAAGGGCTAGACACAAGCAAAATAAGGCTCAAATTGATAACGGTATTTGAAACTATATGTCTTTGTGATACCAAGAATGTGGGGAATCAAATTAAAAAATAATACACACTGGGTCCTCTTTAAAAAGTAATAAAACAAAATTGCAATCTCTTTTTTAAGGTACCCATAGATTCTCAAGTTTTTTAATTTAATTACTTTTTAAGGTTCCCTAAAAGTTGTACAATGTATAACACTGTAAATTATCTGTAACAGACGGATAGGCAACAAAATTCTGGGTCAAATAATGGTAGTCACATTTACAAAAAGCAAACTAATAAAAAAATCCGAATTAAACATTATTCACCATCGACCATCGCAATTCTTCTCATCTTCATATTATTACTGAAGAAGAAGATATCCCGTCCACAAGAACCTTAAGGGACCATCCTAAAAGTAAACATTTATATTTAAGCTTTATTGTGTGGTAACTATTGTATAATGTAAATAAACTTTATTTTTGTATTTTATGTATTTATTAAATAAACCTTATTTAAAAAAAAATAATTCATATATTAAGAACTTTAGGCTTTTGGTAATTTAAAATTTTTATGTTACTGCTTATTGCTTAAGAACGTTTGGTAAAGTTCGTATGTGATGTGATGTTACTTAAGTGTAAACCAATACAATCTTAATTTCTAAAATTACGAATTAAATATATTGCAATACGTGTGTAAATTCCAATTTGTAAATTATTGCAAAAATAGATAAAATTGGATAAATTTCAAACAGTTTTTTCTAGAATCAGTAGAGAAAGCATGTTATTAAAATTATTTTTTTTATTATATTTTATAAATTAAAATAATTGGCAAAATTATTTATATTAAGTTATTACCTATTTTGTTTATAATCTTATTAACATTATGGGTAATAATTAAATATAAATAATTTCGTCTATTATTTTAATTTATGGGTATTTCTCTGTAAGCTGGGCAACTCACTGTCCCAGGCCGATATAATATGAAAAATATAGTTCATTTTATAATTTGTACTTAAGAGTGCATTTACGCTACACCTTAGGGGTCGGGCGAAAGGACGCGGAGCCGGTGGGCGGAGACTAACAAACTCCCACAACCACAATTTCTGTATAGCCGCATTAAAAGTATTATATTTTATTTAGGTTCTTCCAAATTCGGTGTATCGATGCAATGTTGTTTCCGATTGCAAGCCTATAGGAGATAACGTTTTTCAGTAACTATTTTTTACTTAAATGACATAAATTATACACCATTTTAAAGGTAAGGAAATAGTCTATGCCTCTTCTGTAACGGATTTTTGAAATATGAGTCGAGTTAAGAAAAAACGGTATCTAAACATAACCGATTTTAGGGTGACTTTCACTCAAGGAAATATTAAAATCTTAATCCAAATTTAAAAAAATATTACAGCAGAAGCCTAGATTTAAGTGTTGGCTTTCATATAGTTTTTAAAAATTATCGTTTTTGAGAAAAACATTATGCCCCGAACCCCAAATTGGGTCCAATTTTCGCGGCGCCAATGGATTCTTAACTTAAAAAGATAATCACCTAATTTACCGCGGCCCATCGTACAATATTCAATAAAATAAAGTTTATTTCATCAAAAACGTTTTTATAATGCTCAAAGAACAGTCCCCTGCATGTCTCCAAAAACAGTCCTCTGGTGAAAAAGGTGTTTATCTCACAAATATTTAAAAAAATCATACTTTTAAAATTTGAAATCTAATGAAATTTTTACTCACAATATCAGATAAATCTATTTTTTAATTAAATAATGCATCTTAAAAAAATACTAATTTTTATTATGTCCCCAATTTTTACGCCCCCTGGCTCTTATTTAAAAGTACATCAATAACATTTTCTTTATTTCTACGTTGTGCTTCCTATGCTTTTTAAGTTTGGCCAAAGATAGTAATTAAATAAAACTATTATTTTATAAAAAAAAAAACTACTTAGAGGACTCTTTTTCGGGACAAAATACGCTTGAAGTTGCTCAGTTTACAGAGAAATGCCCTTAAAAAATATGATAAAAACAACAAAAAATTTTAATAACCTGCTTTCTCTACTAATTATAGAAAAAATAATGTTTAAAATGCTTTAAAAATATTTTAATATCAATTTTGCGGGCCTTTACAAAGACTATATTTTTATTATAGAAGAAATGATAAAATACAAGCAGATTTTTGCAGTGCTTTAGTTTATTCTACATTTAATAAAACACCTTGTATATTATTTATTTTTAAAGGTTTTAAAAATATAAATATTTTATTTTTATTCTGAGATTTTTAAAATAAAAAAGCAATTATTTCACATGGCATTATTTCTAGTTATAATTATTAATGCTAGTACTTGTAAATTATTGATTTTTATTGCTTTATTGCTACTCGGTTAAAATCTTACAAATATTTATACGTACTACTTAATTTTTATAAGTTAATCCCAATTTAAAAAAAAAAAGTTAATATATTATAATCATTAATTGAAGTATTATAAATCAGCACGTTTTTACCAGTAACCAAAACCAAAATAGTTTTTTTACTTGTTGTGTTATATCAAAATTATTAATACTTCTCTCTCTACAAAAGTGTACCTCCGACCAACCCGAAACTAATAAGAATTTTTTTTCCAGTCCGCCACTGACGACTCAGAAAACACGATAGCAAAACGACATATCAGGGTGGTAAGGGAAGCCGAAGCAGAGGCAGCTGCGGAAGAGGAAGCATCATCTGATCAAGAAGGTGCTGAATCCGCTCCTCACCCTGGCGAAGATCTCTCAGAGATCGACGACCAGGATCGTAACAAACGGTATTTGCCATTTGGTGGTGGTGATGATCATGGTAGCGCAGGAGGAGCGGGTTCAGGAAACTTTCTTTTCGATATCATCCGGGTAAGCAAAGCGACCTCAGACGATTAACTTTTTAAGTGTGTATGGATGAATGTGATGTTTTTTAATTGATTATGTGCGGCACGTGACATTTCTGACAGCCAAATGTCATTTCATCGTTCCTGGATCAACAACAATGGCCATTTTTTTGCTTCCACATTTTACAACTAAGCACAAAGATATTTAATACAATCTAAAAGCCTTTTTTACCACAAGGATTTATTGATTTTTGACACGTTTGACACAAAACACGAAAAAAAAGGTTTGTTGTTCATCCACGGACTATAACCTCTCACCTCTGGTGACGTCACGCGCACATGCTCCATTAGCAAATAATTGTTACGTTTTGCTCAAAAAATAGACGAATTTTTTCCTAAATATTATTGACAATAAATACAAAGTTCTCTAGTAATCTGGTTAAGTTTTGAAAGCGTGGTATCAAATTTTATAACTATGTTTTGGATTTAAAAGAATTTTTTAAACAATATTTTTAATTGATGTAATTTACTTTAATTTATTTTTAATAACTTATCCCAATTTTTAATAATTTAGCCAAATATGGTTGTTTCTAAAAATATTGTAAGTATCTTACTATGGGCAGAAAAGTATGTCAAAATCTTATTGTTACTTTACTCTGAATGTGTTAAAAACTAAAATGTATATAAGGGGCCATTTCTTAACTCCCGGTTTCTTAAAAATTAAATAATAAAAAATATTTTCAAATAACGTCTAGGTTATAATTTGTAGGAACATTTTCATTTACTTTTAGCACTTTAAATGTATGGAGTTAATATTTTGGTAAGACTTAAACAAGTACAAAATTCAAAATATTAATAATACCGAAAAAAATGTTAATACAATTGTAGTGGTATTTTTTTCTTACGAGCTTTTGTTATATTTCAAGATCTTTAAAGGTTAATATTACGATTTACGGGTTTACTTAAATTTACTTCAACTAAAAATAAATTAAACAGTTTCAAAATAGGTGTAAACTTAACTAGATAAAAAAGAGAACTTTGTAAAAAGCGTATGGTACTGTAATTCAAGCTACATTTTATGAAAAGTAGCAAGGTTTTCAAATACAGAATTATACTTCTTGTATTCATATTTCCAGTATTTATTATATAAGGCATTCATTTACTACATAAGTCCATATCATTTAGCTCTTAAAGAGATTTCATAGTTACCAAGAGTTTTTACAATTCCTTTTTGAAAGTAGATCTTTTTTGAAATTAACAAAATCCTAAAACTTTATCTCTTACAAATCCGGAGTAGATGACTCAAATTTTTGTATAAATCTTTTAAGTCATAACAACAAAACAACGGTGTTTATTTTTTTAAATGACTTTTTTTACGGTTTTTTTGCACACATTTTCTTGTTTATAAAAAATAATTTAGGCAGTAAAATATTTATTAAAAAAGTTATAAATATTATTCCCTTGGGGAATAACTACATTTAAAAAAATGGTCTTACAAATTTTAAAGTTACTCTAGTTTTTTTTTCGTGTAATCTTAATAAATAAATCAATGGTAACCTAAAAAAAATACTTTTGTTTTGTTCTTTTTCGCGTATTTTATTTATCTGCACCCTGTTTTTTTTTCAAAGTATAAATAAATAAGCACAAATAACCAATAATAATATTTGCTTCTGTCTGTGTTATGATATACCTTATACTTTCTTGTTACCTTGATTTACCTTATGTATATTGTCTTTGTCAAGTTATTGTCATTATCACATTTAGTTTCATTTAAGTTAATGAAAGCCTATATTCTCAAAGGTTTCTTTTACTTTTACAATTTAAACAGACAATATACATAAGGTAAATCAAAGTAACAAGAAAGTATAAGGTATGGATTTGCTATAAATGTTAAAATTATACTAAAAGTTTAGTTTATGAAACCCAAATGTTACTAGTGATAAAATTTATTCGAATATACAGAGTATTTTGAAAAATAAATCGTAAATACGTATATACGCCACTGACTGCAGTAATTTATATTAATTAGAAAATAAATATTTTGTTGAAATAATTAATATAATTTTTTTAAGAATTTGGCAACCAGATTGTTATTAAATTAAAATGAAAAATAATTAGTCAACTTTTCATTAAATCGTTAAATAATAATTTAATTTAAATTATTCATACAATACTTAACAATGGTTAACACATCGCTATTGCTGGTAATACTTAATCAATTAGTAACGATAATAAAATATATTGTTTTAAGTCTTTAACAAATTTTCTCTTTTTACTCATTTTAAAAATAAGTTTGCCATCCTCAATATTTTAATTATTTTATTGTCCTTAATGTTTTGCATAAGAACATGTAACCTTAGAGTAATTAGGAAATCGCCAATTATATATTTAAATTTATTTTTACATATTAACTATTGTGTTTTAAGTTCATGTAGTAAGCTTAAACTTATATATATATATATACATATATATATATATATATATATATATATATATATATATATATATATATATATATATATATATATATATATATATATATAATATATAATATAATATATATATATATAATATATATATATATATATATATATATATATATATATATATATATATATATATATATATATATATATATATATATATATTAACGGGCCTTTGGTCATTCTATAGTACTGGGTAAATACCAAGTTATGTCTAAATTTTTCAAAAAAGTAAATTAAATTATATTTGCTCCATGTTACTTCTTAACGGCAAAAATATTTACATTTTTTGTAAATATATTTTATAATTATTAACGGACATTCAACATTTTTTAATTAAAAAATTATAAGCTTTTTTAAAATAAAGAGTGTTAAAATTATTCAGATTAAGCAAAATTAAAAATCATAAAATAATATTTTAATTTAAGCAATACATTTTGTTAATAAGCAAATAAATTCCTAGCATTCAGAAAGTTTAAGTAAGGCAATTTTGCTTACCTACTACTTATAGTCCAGGAATCAAAGCTGAAAAACCTGGCAATTTTTTCATAAAATTTAGGATTTAGCTTACCTTACCCTTCTCTTCAAAATCTTCATTATGCCGATGGGCGCTCTTTATTTTTTAGGGGTAAAAACTACCCCTTATTCCAAAACTTTCAAAACTTTCATATTAAAGCTTAAGCCACATAAAATTAGGCTTAAATAAGTTAAGTTTTTTTATTATATTTCTGAAATTTGATTTTTAGTTGCAGCGCCATTTTTTTCAAAATCAAACCATTTAAATTTTTTAAAATTTAAGAATGTCTGTATGAAACATACATAAAGAGAATTAAAAAAGGGCTGCAACTCATTTTTATTAGGGTGGTAATAAGGGAGTTGGTTTCGAAGAATTTTGAATTTTAAAAATTTTGGTCTACACTTATTTTAATCATAACTCACTCATTTTTTATGATGCATACCTTTTTTTAAAAAAAAAAGGTCTTTGCAAATGCTGCAATAAAGTTATTATTAGTTTTCCTCGAAAAATACGTAAATTTTGCGTTATTCGCCTTTGAAACTCTGAAATTTTGTGTTTGATGAATAACAGCTTACCTTTAAAAGACTACAACTTGGTTTGTATTGGTCCCACAGCAATTACAAAATATTCATTTTATTGGTTTGTTAAAGCTACAATTTTGTTATTTATAGTTTTTTTAATAAAGTGCATACTTATCGAGTTATTTGCGAAAAAACGATTAAAAACGTTGATTTTATCGACGAAAATCTCCGACTTTTGATCGCGAATAACCCATGCATTTTAGAAAAAAAGTGCATAAAACATTTTTTGTTTAGAAATCATTTTTCTATTGATTCCTGTGGTCAAAATATAAAACAAAATGATATAGATTAGATCCTTGGATTATTTTCTTCCTACTGTCAAAATTTAAAGTTATTCTATTCATTTTAAAAAATTGCCAGGCAAAATGGTTTGTTTCCTGAACTACTATGAACATTAAAAGGTTTAAAAGTCGGTTACATCCGTTTCAAATAACTTGTAGTTCTTAACGATTTCTTTTGCCTTTTTTAAGCAATACCTGTGGCATTATTTATTACATAATGCTCCATTTCGATTTTATTTATTTAATAAAGAATGCTGTTATGAGTACGCTATACTAATTTGCTTGTTATTTATTGAACTTATTTAGATGTTCGTTTTAATATTTAACCCTGTGGTACTTATAAAATATTTATTACTTTAAAATTAATTAATTATAAGTTTATCTTAAAAAAGTTATATAATACTTTTTATACGCTTACAAGTAACGTTTAACTAAAGGGGTTCATACAGTTAATAAAATTTCGGTTAATTTGACTGCTTTTGTAAATATTACCAGGGAATACATTTTTATAAAATTAACAATAAATGAGAAACAATTTAGTTTTAAAAATTAATAAAACTATGAAATATATTGATGTATAAAAATAGTAAAGGTATAAACTTACAACATGAACCTAATAAACTGAAATTTTATTTTTGTGTTTAAAAGGTCTTTTGTCTTTGTCTTTTGTCTTATAATAAAAAGATATTTTATTTTATAAGCGTATACCAATTTCATACCCATAAAAAAATTAAATTGTTAAACGTCATCGTTTCATACTCATTTAGAATACCGATTTGTTTTTTGTGTTGCATGCAAATCACCAATTATTGTACACAAAAATAATTTGTTTTTATTGCAAATAAAATTAAAATGGCTAGTGAAATTACAAACAGAATTGTTATTGAGAATAAAGTTTGATAACTGACGAATACGATCAAAACTATTTTTAATTAATTTGATTTGCATTATTCTAATTTACTTTTAATTTTTATTTGTAATTATATGTAGTAATGCAGTATTGGATTTTTTTTTGTTACTGCTTTTAGGGATTTTTAAAAACTAGAAAAAAAAATTGACAGCCCAAAATAACAGTACATAATATAAGAAAATGTAACTGGTTGTTGCTTCTTTGGAATTTTCTATAAAAGTCTCACATTAAAAATTGCTTTAAGTATCGTGTTATCGTACTTCATTCTGTAACTAAGAATTTTGCAAAAAAAAAAAACAAAAATATAAGCAGTCGATAGATCTGCTACAGCTCTGTAATACAATTGGTGACGAAATCATTCTTATGCAGATCCAAAATAGTCCAAACATTCTACACTTGTCAGTCTATTTCTTCTACTAATGTGGTTTTTCACTGGTGATAAGTGATAGATGACGTAGGACAAATGACGGCTGCCATTTTTTTCAATATGCAAAAAACCTTTAAAAAGGTAAAGCGCACGTGAGTTAGCTTTTTAAAGTTTACGAACATTAAAGATATCAAGTTAAAAAGGTCCATTAAGTGACAAAGGGTCCAAAAAGGATTATCTAAGACTAGTGTTAAACATTGTTTATTTTTGTACATGTTCTCTTATGTATCATTAAAATCTACCATATTTTAAAAGCAGTTTATTTAAGGCATTATAAAAATGAACAAAAAATACTACTAAGTTACAGTGGACCTGTAACAGCTGATTACTTTTTTGGGAGAGTTTCTATATCGAATAGTTTTCCTCTTTAAGGAATTAATAATTTATTTTTTGCGACTTTCGGTTTAACCAAAAGTAACTATTTTTTTTTCAAATACCCCTCTCGTATGTTGTATTAGCCTATTAGATACGCCTTAAAATTATCTTAATAACTATATGTGACATTTGCTTTTTAAATGTCGCCAAAAAACATTTATTTGAATATGTTTCAGTACGCAGGTTGTGATATGCAGCTAGGGCCACATTAAAGCGATGTGTGCTGTGATTTCAAAAGAACAAACTATTACATTACCTTACGCTATATTTTACATTGTTTGTTGTTTGTTTAAAAGAAAAACTTCTAAGGCAGCTCGCATTATTTTGGTAAATAAAATGAGTTTTTTTTTTACCATATACGATTATCATCATTGATTTGCTTTGGCAATACCAACATTTAATGCACGATAACCGAATGAAAAATGTCTGTCATTGTTACACTGCTGGAGGTTTCATATCAATGGTAATAATCAAATCTATTAACCACGGTTTCGGTTAATCTGGAAGTCGCAAAAATAAAGTGTTAGGTATTGAAAGACAGCAACTAGCCGCCATAGAGACACTTTTAATTTTAGAGTAATATCTTTGTAAATAAAAAACTAATCAGCTGTTACATGTCCGCTGAGTCATCCGGTATATTTCTAGTGTTTGTACCGGGTGTCCAAATAAGAAAGGACGCCGGCAGTATCTCAGAAAATGTTTATCGCACAGCATTGGAGAAAAAGTATTATTCATAAAAGTGGTCAAGAGAAATAGCTGGAAATTATTTTCAAGTTTCTGATATGGCCGCTAAGGGGCGTAACTGCAATTATGAATCTAAAAAAGTGATGTTTCTGTGAATTTTGCTCTATTAACCTAAAAAACAATACCTGATCTTTTAAGTCGAGCATAATTTGAACCTTTTTTGTTTGACGTTTTTTGCCGTATCTGTAAAAATAAAGTGGTGGAAGGTATTTAAAGGTTTTCGTAAAAAACACTTTGTATCTTCAAAACGGCTAAGCCGATTTTAACAAGCTAAGGCTGGTTAAAAAGAGCTTTTCTTAGGCTATAAATGTTATAATATCTGAAGTTTTGTTAGTTTTACATGTCGCCGCTAGAGGGCTTTTTTCGATATTCCGACAGAAATGGTTAATTTACTCAAAAAAATTAAATGCATTGTGTATGAGAAACTATTGTGTTTTTAAATAATTCCTCATACATAAGGAGAATAGAGTGTTACTTACTTTGGTAAGTAACCGACAGTGGACTGTATATTGGAGGGATGCTGGATTAAATTAAGAATAAAAGTTTGGTTAATTGGTCTAAATTAACAGTTTTATTACTAAATAGTCGTAAATACTAAAGAATATTAACAATTATTAGCCAATTTTCACAATTAATAGTCTAATCTCTAACCTAACTAAACCAGTCTCTAACCTAACTAAGCCAGTCTCTAACCTAACTAAGAGTGATGCCCCTGCATCCACAGACTGTCTTTAATAATTGTTCTATTATTTACAACTGGGCTAATGCCCCACACTGAACCTTCTTTTTTATAAATTGCCAAGCTGCTCGAACTTATTTAACTGGATGGATCCTACCTTACAATACTCCTTCAGGATCCCGTTGGGTTGATAACTTTTAGCCCCTTTCCAGGCTGCTGTTATCAAAGGCTTCACATTTATCTACAGCTCCATAGGTTGGAAAAACTAGGTATCTCGTTGACTCGGCTGACGTTAGCTGTCGAGACTCGAAGCAAAGTAAAAAAAATTATAATAATTTTTTCCCGTCTGACGCAGCTGGTTCTGTCACACGCCGTTGCTATGCGACGATTTTAAATTAACAATTATCAAATTATCTTTGTTGGAACTAATTTTCCAACATACTGCCCCTCGATTGAAGGTTCTACCTTCAAGAACACGAAATAATGAAAGAGATTTACACTAAAGTTAAGCAAACACATTATTCTTATAAAAACTAACACTATAAGTGAAGCTTTAGACTTAAAAGCGACACTAATTGGAGAAAACACAAGCATACACTTTTATAAGTTCGACAGGGTATCTGTTGGTAATGGACAAATTTTCACAATGGATCGTTTGTAGATCCCATCTGCCGTTTTTAAAGTGACCATTCGAATCTTTCCATCAGATCCAGGGATGGTTTCAATAACTCTAGCTAGTGGCCACTTGAGAGGGGGTGTATCATCCTCTTTTAGGAGGACAACATCATCAACACACACATTATTTGAGGGGAGAAGCCACTTAGGCCTATTTTGTAGTCTGTTCAAATATTCTACAGACCACCGTTTCCAAAAACTTTGTTGAATTTGGGTGCACTTATTCCAAAATGAAAGTCTGTTTTCCGGAATTTCTGTTAAATTCCTTTCTGGGAGAGCTGTCAAACTACACCCTATCAAAAAATGTCCAGGGGTAAGAGCTTGTAGATCTGAAGGATCATTTGATACAACACAAAGAGGTCTAGAGTTAAGAATAGCTTCTATTTGTGTTAGAATTGTACTTAATTCTTCAAACGTGAACTGAGAATTTCCGATAAGTCTTTGCATGTGATATTTCGCACTTTTGATCGCCGATTCCCAGATCCCACCCCAATGTGGAGATCTAGGTGGAATGAACTTCCATTCTATTTTCACTTGGGATAAAAAAGTATGAATTTCATTTAAATTCGATTGATTTTGCAAGAATTTATAAAGATCATAGAGTTGGTTTTTTGCACCTAGAAAATTTGTGGCATTGTCACTAAAAATGATTGACGGATTACCTCGTCGTGCGATAAAACGTTTGAGGCAAGCAAGAAAAGCTTCTGTTGAGAGGCTTGAGACTAATTCAATATGCACTGCTTTAGTTGCCATACACACAAAAATTGAAATGTAACACTTGGTTACTGGAGCTTTTCTTAATCTCGAAGATTTGATTAAGAAAGGACCACCAAAATCCACCCCTACCTTTTGAAATGGTCGACTCATCTGTACACGGTCTTTTGGAAGGTCAGCCATAATTTGCTGAGCCGGTTGGGCACGAAATCTATAACACGTTACACAAATTCGAATTATTCTTTTTATTTCTTTCAATCCATTTAATGGCCAAAATCTTAAGCGAAAATTTGAGAGAACTGTTTGAGCACCAGCGTGACCCAAACGCCTATGTTCTTGATCTAACATCAATGTCACAATATAATCATGGGAGGGGAGCAAAATTGGATGTTTTTGTTCAAAAGACACATCTGAGTGTTCTAGTCTTCCACCCACTCGCAGGAAGCCATCAGAGTTACAGAAAAAGAGTTTAAGAGACCACAATTTTTTATTCGAGAGAGGTTTACTATTTTTTAATTCAAAAATTTCTTTAGAAAAATATTTGTTTTGTAAAACCTTGAGAATAAGGTTTAAAGAAGCGTCTAGTTCATTTACTAGTAATGGACCACCAATTTTTTCTCTTTTAATTTGAGCATTTTTAATGAACCTTAAACAGTACGCCACTGTTCGTAACAGTTTGGCGAAATCAGAGTAATGCGAGAAAATATTATTCCAAAAATTTTCCTGTTCAGTTGTAGCATGAAAGGACACTAGAGATACTTTTCTTTCTTCTGAAAGAGCAATATTTTTATCTTCCAAAGCTGGTTCCAACAATTCTTGATTTTCAGAGAGGGTTTGAATTTCAAAATTCTCACTTTCTAACAAAAATTGAGGTCCGTGAAACCACAATGAGCAATTTGAGATGTCTTGCGGTAAGCAACCACGAGAGGGCAAATCAGCTGGATTATTTTTTGAATCCAAGTGTTGCCAACCAAATTTTGAAGTAAGATCTTGAATTTTTGACACTCTATTGGATACAAAAACCGACCATCTTGAAGCATGAGATTTGATCCAAAATAACGCAATTGTGGAATCTGTCCACAAATGAACTGAGCTGACTGAGATTTGTTTTTCATATACTAAAAGCACTTTTTTAACAAGTTTTGCCAAGAGAAGCATGGCACACAATTCTAGTCGGGGAAGAGACACTGTTTTTAGTGGAGCAACCCGAGATTTGGATGAGATTAAATTTGAAGAGACTGTTCCATCTGAATATAGAGTTCGAAGATATGCACACGCTGCATATGCTAACATGCTTGCATCAGCAAAGCCATGGAGTTGAATTTGCACCTTGGTTTTATTTAAAAACAAATTTCTTTGAATTTGAATTTGAGAGAGGTTGGCAATATTGCTTACAAAACTTTTCCACAAAGAAATCACCTGAGGATCTGCGACTTCTGTATCCCAGTCGATTTTTAAAAGCCACAATTTTTGCATGATAAGTTTTCCTATCATTACAACACAAGAAATTAGACCAAGGGGATCATAAATTTTTGCAATCATAGAAAGAATTTTTCGTTTAGTTAAAAGAGTTCCAATTAGGGGATCTGGAGCTGAGAACACAAAAACATCCGACATAGGGTTCCATTTTAAACCTAATACCGAATTGGAGGGCTTGTCAAAATTGAGATCAAATTCAGAAATTTTTTCCTGAGAAATTTTTCCTAAAAATTGAGGGGAATTCGAACACCATTTGTGTAACCTAAACCCAGCAGAATTAAGAAGTGAGTTAAGCTCTATATAGAGCGGATCTAAATCATTCACAGAATCACAGCCGCAAATTATGTCATCGACATAAGTTTGGGTTAAAAGAGCCTTCGAAGCTAAAGGATATTTTTCTTTATTTTTAAGGGCTAAGTCATTTAACACACGGGTTGCTAAATATGGGGCACAATTTGTGCCGTAAGTGACAGTCGAGAGTTCGATGCACTTGAGATCATCCTCAGGGTGAGATCTCCATAAAATATTTAGCAAGAAGCACTGATCTGGGTTTACTTTTATTTGTCGGTACATTTTTTCAATGTCCGAAATTAACACAAAATTGAATAATCTTAATCTGCACAAAATGTCATAAAGGTCAGGTTGAACCTGAAACCCTTTATACGTCACATCATTGAGAGAAAGGCCAGTGCTAGTTTTGCAACTGGCATCAAACACAACACGGATTTTTGTGCTTACACTGTTTTCTGAAATAACAGCATGGTGAGGGAGAAAATATTTATTTACTTGTTTATTTTCTGTTTCCATTTTTTTCAGAGAGAGGGGGACATATTTAGCATGATCTAAATTCACATATTCATTAATAAACTTGGTATAATCTTTTTTGAATACAGGGTTTTTATCAAATTTCTTTTCCAAATATAAAAATCTTTGTTGAGCAGAATAAAATGAATTACCTAGTTTTTCATTTTCAACTGGAGATTTTAATGGCAGATCCACTTGATACGTACCATCTGATAACACCTTTGTTGTAGCGAGAAAGAGAGACTCTGCCTGATCATCATCAGGGGAGAGGGGGGTTTTTTGAGGCACTTCCTCAATATTCCAAAATTTTTCAATCAAATTATTTAGAGTGGTTTCTTCACTTTCTGTTTGAAGAAAAAATGATACATTTCTTTGCATAGCACTCTGTGCAAGGGGGTTTACACACACAAAAGAAGAACGGGGGAACATGCACCTTCTTGGCACACAACCAGCAATTACCCAACCAAAGTGGGTTTCTTGAAGCACAGGGAGATTTTTTCCTAATTTGAAAATTCCTGGAAGTAAAAGATCATAATACAGATCTGCACCAATTAAAATATCAATGTCTTGTGGTTTACCAAATTCAATGTCTGCTAAGGGCAAGTTTTGCGGAATGTTTAGTTGGGCAGTGTCTATGCCCACTTGGGGGAGCTTGCAAGTAATATTCGGTATTACTGCACACGAAATTCTAAATTTTCTTTGATAATGCACTTTAGAATGCAGGGTAACATCAATCATTTTGTTTGTAATTGATCCACTTTGACCAATGCTTGACACACTTAATTTTCTATCATAAGTTTGAATTTGTAGCTTGTCTACAAATTTCTGCGTCATGAAAGAGTTTTGGGAGCCACTGTCCAACAAAACTCGAGCGGAGATTCTTAAACCTTGAGCACTATAAATATAAACGGAGGCTGTAGCTAATAGGACTTGAGAAATCTCCGTTGAGATTGCAGAGAAAGAGTGAGTCGTTTGCTCATCATTTGTTTTAGATTTATTTTGGGACAGAGGTTCTTGAGAATTTTTCACAACATTTTGAGCGGGAGGGTTCTGATTTTGTACAGAAACATTTGCACTTTGAGAATTTTGATTATTGTGAGAATTGCCATAACCTTGGGATCGGTTTTGACCTTGAGAGAAATTGCCACCACCTTTTGGTGGGCTTTTGTTTTGAGAAAAATTGGACTGATTATATACTTGATTTTCCACACGATTTTGCGAAAATTTTTGCCTATTCTGGCTTTGCACATAAGAAGAATGACCTTGAGAATTGTCGTAAGAATTTTGCCTAAAATGCAAGAGAGTGTGGTGCTTTTGACCACAGATAGAACACGCTCTGGTTGATGTACACTGTCCTACCTGGTGCTGAGAACCTAAACAATTAAAACACAATTTTTTCGATCGCACAAATTTTTGTTTATCTTGGGAATCTAAATTTTTGAATTTAATACACATATAAATTTTATGAGCTTCATTACAAAAAATGCAGTGATCACCTTTTTGTTGATCATCTTTAATATGTAGCGATACCCTTTGTACTTTTTTGGGTACAGCACCCTCTAAACTGGCCAAGCTTTCAAGTACTGTACAGCGTTTTTCTAAAAATTCAAAAAAATTATCTAGCGTTGGAATCACGTTTGGATCTCTTTCAGTCTCAAACGCCTTCCTTGTTACAAAATCTAACTTCTTTTCTACTAAATGAATAAGAATCAAATTTAAAAGTTCTGAGTCTGACAAATTTAAATTTTTTAGAGCATCAAAATTATTTTTACAACAAGTCACTAAATCACGCAAGTTTTGGGAAGAGCATTTTGTTAGCACAGGGATGTCTAACAAACCTACTAAAAGATTATTTATTATTAAACTTTTATTTTCATATCTCGTTTTGAGAATGTCAACAGCTGTCAAAAAATTATCATTAGTTACTGCTAGATTATTCACTAATTTTAGAGCCTGATCTTTCAGGAAAGATTTCAAATACATAAATTTTTGAACGTTACTTAAACTTGAATTTTGAATAACCAACGTTTCAAACAATTGGTAAAAAGATGTCCATTCCTGAACTTCACCTGAGAAAGTTTTAACTTGTATTTCCGGAAGTTTAATTTGACAAACGGATGGAGAAATTGACCTTGTTACACTTGAGCCTGAATGTTGAGAATTTGCATTTTTAATTTCATAAAGAATTTTTATTTTATTTTTTAATTTACCAAGTAAATTATAATAATCACTTTCTGATTGTTCCCTATCCGTGTCGTCAGGATTTATTTCCTCTATTTTATCCTGAACTTCTTCATACTTAGCATACGCGCGAATTAAACCATCTACTCTAATTTCAAATTGACATTCATTTTGCTCGGTATCTTGATTTATATCAAACCAATTACTTATTCTGGTTATAGAAGCTTTATAACCGCCACGTTTTTTAATCAATTTTTCAATTTCCGCCATTTTATTTACTTCCTATTAACCTTTAAACCAAAAATTAACAATTTAAAAATTTTAAAAAACTTTACAAGATTTTAAAATCCAAATCAATCAAAATCAAAATTTTTACACCCAAGTTTTACAAAATCACAAGATAAATTTTTCCAATTCGTTTGAGCAGCTTTTACTTTTTAGAAAACCTTTTTTCTAAAAGGGATTTACAATCTTTTATTGTAACTAACGCCTAAATTTTATATCTTTAATACACCTAGTACACCCCTGCGGGGATCACTTTTCACACTAATCTTCAAAACTTACAAAAAACTAGCGAGACACCCTATACACTTTTGTTAATTTAGAGATCAATTCCAAACCAATATCCACCACACTTATTTTTAAATATCCGGTTCGAAGGACCAAAATTATGTATGAGAAACTATTGTGTTTTTAAATAATTCCTCATACATAAGGAGAATAGAGTGTTACTTACTTTGGTAAGTAACCGACAGTGGACTGTATATTGGAGGGATGCTGGATTAAATTAAGAATAAAAGTTTGGTTAATTGGTCTAAATTAACAGTTTTATTACTAAATAGTCGTAAATACTAAAGAATATTAACAATTATTAGCCAATTTTCACAATTAATAGTCTAATCTCTAACCTAACTAAACCAGTCTCTAACCTAACTAAGCCAGTCTCTAACCTAACTAAGAGTGATGCCCCTGCATCCACAGACTGTCTTTAATAATTGTTCTATTATTTACAACTGGGCTAATGTCCCACACTGAACCTTCTTTTTTATAAATTGCCAAGCTGCTCGAACTTATTTAACTGGATGGATCCTACCTTACAATACTCCTTCAGGACCCCGTTGGGTTGATAACTTTTAGCCCCTTTCCAGGCTGCTGTTATCAAAGGCTTCACATTTATCTACAGCTCCATAGGTTGGAAAAACTAGGTATCTCGTTGACTCGGCTGACGTTAGCTGTCGAGACTCGAAGCAAAGTAAAAATTATAATAATTTTTTCCCGTCTGACGCAGCTGGTTCTGTCACACGCCGTTGCTATGCGACGATTTTAAATTAACAATTATCAAATTATCTTTGTTGGAACTAATTTTCCAACATTCATAGAAGACTCACTTTCTTAGATTCAAGATAAAAGTTACGCCCCCTAGCGGCCATTTCAGAAACTTGAAAATAATTTTCAGCTATTTCTCTTGACCACTTTTACCAAAAATATTTTTTCCCAACACTGTGCGATAAACATTTTCTCAGATACAGCCGGCGTCCTTTCTTATTTGGACACCCGGTACAGTGTCCGTAGTGATACTACCGTATTGTCTAATGCCGGAATCATACTCTCGCGATCAGAGGCTGCAAGAGTGCTAGCCATCTGCATTCTTAATTTATTCAGTTGCCCGCTATGTTTACAGCCTCGCGTTCCTTGACTACACTCACTCGCGTTGCCTAGCTTTGCTTCTTGGAGTGTGTAGATCGGGCCTAAAATGTACGTGAAAGAAAATACGAGCATAGTTTAGTACTGGGACATCATTTAAGGAACTAGGAAAAATAAAGTAACATCTTAAAACCCAGCACCCAGAATACCTAGCATTTAGGCTTTATACAAGCCCTCGCGGGCTGCCACAGAGACAAGAAAAAATTAAATAAGCGAGATAGCCTGGGGATTAATTTTTGGCCATTCTCTAAGAAGCTAATAATACATTTTATTGGTGTTTTTAGTACCTAAGAAAAAAACACTTTTAAGTAACAAAATTAAAAAAAAATATCGTTACATTTTACTAATTAACTGGTGCTAATATCACCTGCCGTAATGATTTCATAACCCAAATATTTTTGTAAATATAGTTTTAATTGCGTTAAAATAATTATGACGGTGTACTAATGAAAATAAAATGATGTGTAAACCGAAGTGGCAACATTTCTTCGAAATAAATTAAAGTATTTCTGATGTTGCACCATCGATGTAGAAAGTGGCAATATGGTACATATTCTGGTTTTATAATATTTAAAAACACTGTTTTAAGGCGTGTATAGTATAAAAGACTAATCTAATTACTAATTCAAATTAATTTTAGTAAATTCATAGTCTTAATTAATAAAAATAATATGCATTAAAATGCAAAGTAGGTGTTACCCAACATATTGTGAAAATATTACAAAAAATAAAATAAAAATTTTAAAGTAAAACTTGTAGAGTACTTTAAATGAAATATGCCAAAAAAAAATACCATTTACCCTTAAAGGATCGCAATTTTTACTTAATGGTAACTAATTTTATATTAGTTGTTACTCCAAAACTTTTTTCCGGAGTTTACTATTGATATAAAGGCCTTTTTAATAATTTCGTTAGTAGCCTACTTTGTACCTTACCAAATCTTTGAAGCCTTAAATAAATTATATTATTTGGTATATTATGCGCCGTGAAAAGACATATTATGAGAAAAACAAATATTACTGTCACCTTGTAAAGTTATACTCTTTTTATAAAGTTCATTACAACAATAAAAAAATCTTGCGTATAAACCAATTTATGACAGTTTTTAATGTTAAATAATTATTACATATTTTTTTCTTATTTTACTTAAGGGTACAAATGACAATTCAAGAAAGCCTATTTAACGATCTGCTTGGTCGCCGGTGTACAGACACAAACATTTAGAGCTTTTGTCTATACTGAAATTTTTGCTTTCAACAGGCAGATATTGCTTAAAGTATAAAACGTCTCTTCGCAAAAATTTTTTCCACCTAAACTTTTTAAAAACAACTTTAATAATTGCTCCACACCTAGTTTTGTCGACTTTAACAATTTTGGTTGATAGGGCTTTTTACTATTTACATTTTTTTTACGCTTTTTATTTTAACTAAGAGTTTCAGAAAAAAATCCGAATATCACATAAAACGGCACACAGTGCTTGCAGGCAGTTCTCACGGGTATTTATACAACTACCATTAATGATTAACTTTGATTATAAGTTGGGACAACCGGTGTATGAATCTAACTAAAATTATTTAAAAAAAACTACACATACATCATATTTTTCTGAATTCTTGGTTATGTAAAAATACGTGTTTATTTACGGGAAATACATAGATATGCCCATAAAAATACTTTCATGCATTTTTTTTTACCTTAAAAATAGTATCGAGTCGGGCAAATGCAAGAACATATGCAAAATATTTTTTAGTTTTTAACTAAATTGAAGCTCGTGTTTCCACCAGCAGAAGTCCAGAAAAGTGGAGTCAGAAGTAAAAAAACTGCTTTAATAAACTCAGTATGCTTCGAATTGTCTAATTTTTACAGGGTTACTTTTTTTATTTTAAATTTATATTTATATCAAAATTACCTTTTTTGTGTTTTGCAAAATTCTGCTTATATACTGTAGAATTACTAAACAAAAACTTGTGCTAAGGTAAATAAATGTGTTGTTTTTTAAGTGTGCAACATATGGGATTTTTTTTAAATTAATTGCACAATCAAAATACAGATATTGCCGAAAGTTTGTGCATGTTCGATAATCATGTTAGGTGCACTTAAAACTGTTGCAAGTATATTGTAAAGAAAATTTGTTTCAAATTAAAAGTTATGCCCAAATACCAAAACATAACCTCCTAAGAATTTTTGTTTTGAAAAACATTTAAAATTTATTTTATTATTTTTTTAAATATTCACCCTAAACACTTTTATAATTATTCAAAATTAAATAAATTTTTTACAACTTTGTTCAAATTTAAGCATATTTGTAACATTAATATACATCAAATTTTGGCGACATACCGCGTTGAACATTGTTAGGATAGTTAACATACCGGTTTATTTTCGCGAGAAGCGGTAACGTAGGGGAAGGTGTTCTGACGTCAGTATCTACGTCATTACTTTGTGCCCACTATCTACCGCTATCGCTACTAGTCAGCGTTAATAATGGTTATGTCAAGTTTCAATTTAAAATAATGGAGGATTCCGGCTTTTCTATTGTTTTGGTTCTTGTGATGTTTTTTTGCCATGGTTTAACAACTATTTGGATTGCAGATTTTTTGGTTTATTAGTTAATTTCCAAATGGATGAATTAGTGCAATTATATTTAAATCATAAAGGAAAAATTTACTTGTTATAGTTGACTTGAAAACAGCTAATATCTTATTAAATGAAAAATTTGGTTTATATATTATCTTTTCGACTTATTTCTTAACTCTCCAAAGACCTTACATTTAAATTTAAGCTTAAAAGTGTATTAAACGATTAATATGTAAGTTGACGTACGTAAACCGTTTCGTTTTTGCGAGGATAGGCGGGTTAAACACGGTTAAAATGGTGGGGGAAAGAACTGCTATCAACCAGTAGTTAAAAACAGTAAGTCGCGAAAATATCCTTATAGATTTTTAATTTTTTAGGGAATCACAAACTTCATGTTTGTTGCAACGATAATAAACGCAACTATAAAATTTTACAAAAATTCTTTTTAATGAGGTAAAACATTAGTAATGATAATATGCATATCAAAAAACGCTTATTTAAAGTGCAAAAATTTTATTTTAAATGTTTATTAAACAATTAATATATAAACATAAATCCCACCAAAAAAATCTTAGGAGGCCATGTTTTGGTATTTAGGCATACCTTTTAATTCTGAACAACTTTTCCTTGTACAATTTTTATATTTTTTGACCTACTCTGTATGCAGTTTGACTTGCAACCATTGTAAGGGCACCTAATATGATTATCGAACATACACCTACTTTCGGTAATATTTAAATTTTAATTGTGCAATTAAAAAAATCCATATGTTGCACACTTAAATGACCACTCTGTATACATACGTATAAACTTTTTCATGTTAAAATCCTGCTAACTAACGCATATAATTGATTATTTGAATTTATAATATGATAATTTATACATTTATTTGAAAACAAAGAACATTTTTTTAGTCACATTAGTAGGCCAACAGTAGTTTCCCAAGGGCTTATATAAACATAATAATATTTTACGTTGATATTCCCAATACAAAATTGTTATGACATATAGTTTTTTAGTATGCGTAAGGTCCCGTATAAAAATGACTTTGCGTTAAAATAATCATATTAGAGTCAAAAAAATGTGATAGTCGGCAGTTATTAATAACATATTTGTATACCAATGGCACCTAAGGGCAAATATTGACTTAACAGCTCTATGTTCGTTTTTTTTCGAATATGTAAAACTGCCTTTTAACTAACCACAACTAACCAACGGATTTTAAGAGTTCATATTTTTTTGATAGTATCAGCCAAACATTGTAATTTCCCGTTAGTGATAATTACGCCCTTCCGTAATTACCCGTGACATGCATCTATCCTGCAATTCTGAGAGCTGCTCTACTGTCAGCAAAATAAACAGATAACTCCTTTTACCAATTCTTAGACTAGACCCACCTTATACATCAAGGTGACCACAAATTTTCGTGATACATAACAGGCATGCCTGTTTACAATTGCTTATCAAGAATAATTACTAAATAAGTGGGTAAAATTATTCCAAACGGAATATCATGGCGTGCAGCTAATGCAGCAAAACACTTCGAGAAATCGTACATGCAGGTAACAAAATTGTTAAGTCTAGCACGTGTTCCAAAAGTTTGTTAGTGGATTTTGTACTGTAAAATTTCGTACTACTTCGATAACAAAATTGGATACTTTCAAAGAAGTTCCTGGACGTGTAATGTGGCGTCTAAATTAGAAAAATAAACCGAAATGCGATTATGGATAATCACAAAACCGTTAGGTAATACACTAGAGTCTCGCTAATCCGAACCCCGCTAATCCGAAAACCTGCCAAATCCGAACAGGGCCAGGACAAAAAAAATTATAAAATTTTGAAACTAGAAAAAGTAAAGACATTTTTTTAAGTAACGTCGTACGTTTATTAACAAAATCTACCAATCATTTATTTTTGTTGGACACTTACAAATTATTGACTAGCACATTTTAAAGTGCGTGATCTTTTTCTAACGCAATGCACTAAATTGGCTTTACATTATCTATTGTTAAAAAATAAAGGTGTATTTAGCGTCTGATCTTTAATATTTAACACTTCAGAAGCTAAATATGCCTCAAAAAGACGATAATGTTGTAAGATGTGACAAAATCCCGCCTAATCCGAATTTTCGCTAGTCCGAACAGGGTTCGGTCACAATTAGTTTGGATTAGCGGACTCTAGTGTACACCGAAATAAAAATTGATTTTTCTATTCCCAACATTTATTAATTGCAAGTGGCGGCAACCGGATCGTTTTAATAATGTTTTTTATGTAGGTTTGTGATTGTTATAACGTCTACATAAATATTGATTGTTTATGCATGTATAACTTAAGCTAGTTTAGTTTGATCTTTTAAGCCGGGTTCAGACTGCTACAAACAGTGTTAGTTAACAGTCTTAGCTAACAATTTTCACAAAGTTGTACATTGAAATACCGTTTCCACTAACATTTGTGTCACAATATTAGTGTTCGCTAACAAAAATCGGTGTTTGCTCTAGTGAAGGTAAACTTCAAAGTAAATAATGTTATTGACAAACATTTACAGGTCTATTTTTAGTTTGATCGAGCGTACTGTTTTATTAACAAAAATGGAGTGATCCTAAGAAATGTAGTTAAACAATATAAGATAAAATTAAATGAGACAATATGGATTCATACAGGCAGGATTATGAAAATAGGCGTTGATGAAAATAAAAAAAGTCTTTGTTTGTGGCATACCGCAGAAAGAGAAAAATCAGTCAAAAGGAAATTTTCTTTTCTTTTGTATAACCTTTGACCGACCATCTATGTTTTCTTTTTTTCAGTATGGTAGTTAAATACAACGGCGGCAGTACTGCACAAAATATTATCGTCTTCTTCACTTGCCACTTTGTATTTTGCTACAAAATTGATATGAAATGGTGCATGTTAGCCAACATAAAATAAAAACAATTGTCGCAAACACAGTTCGTGATCATTACGTTGATACCTTTCGTGTAAGTTAACACTGTTCGTGGCAGTTTAGATACAGCTTTACTCAAGGCCATTTTATAGAATATGGGTAAATGGGTTAAAAAGTATGATGCTCACGATTTTAATTGGCGATAGTGAAGCTCAAAACAAGTCTAAAAAGAGCAGAACATATGGGTCATAAACTAAAAGTTTTCGAAATAAGGCCCTTCAAATTTTAAAAAAAGTTGGCAACACCGCGCCCGTTTCATCGCAGCGAGTCGGAACGTCAAAGTTTTTTATGAAGTTTTGCATATTTACAAATAAAAAAAATTATTTTTGCAATTTATTTCCATATTTAATTTAAAATTAAATTTAAGTAAAAAAAACAATAAATAATTATTGTTTGATTTTCATTTGTAATTAAAAAATAGTTACTAACCAGAAGAATAGGCTAAATATCCATTTTAAGAAAAAAAAATTATTATGTTTTAAAACAGCACTTTTTATTTTTTCTCAGAATAAGATTTTTTTGGCTGCACACATTCCGTTTTCAAAAATTTTTGGTACATTTTGAACTACGGTTGTCGTAAATTTAAACATATAAACCTTTTTTCCGATTTAAAAACAAACAAAAATATCGCTGTCGGTGAGCAAAATGTACAACTGACTTTACTTCACACACAAGACTTCTAGGTAGCTCTGTTGCCAATTGTTTTTTAACTTTTTAACTGGGGGCAAAATCATTTTAATTTTTTTATTTGTATAATAAAACATTTAAAACTTAGTTTATTTTATTAAGAAATAATTAGGAGGAAATTTTCCAATTGTTAAGATTTTTAGAAATAATTGCTTCTAAAGTTCTAACTTTAACATCGTCTAGAAAAAAATCTGTCAAGTTTAGACACATATTCAAAACACTTTTTGACTTGTTCTGAGCTCCACTATCCCCATTTATATCGGGACATCAAAAACTTTTTACCCCCCAAACATTTCGTATCGCTACAGGTCTCCTTGGGGTTTTTTTTATGGTTAATCAGATTTCATACGTAAAATTTTTCTTGCTGAGATTTTACAGTCTACGCACGCCCACTTTTTGTTTTTTTTTCTAAATTGCTGTATTTTTTCTTAAATGCAAGAAGGATGCATATGAATGAAATATTTTAGTGGTTTTTTAACCAACAAGACTCACCCTTAAAATATTTTGACAGTTTAAAATTACCTTTTGCTAAAAGCGTCAAACGTTGGTGAAATATAATAACAAAAAAAATAGTTTTGCATTTATTCTATAGAAAATAATTTTTAAAATAAATTTCGACTCATTTCAGTCCGTAAAACGTCTCAGTTTAAATAGGTCGTCATGGCAACTCATGTGGATCTGGTACAAATACATCGAACAACAATTAAACACTTTTATGGAATTTAAAAAAAAAATTCAATGGCGTTGTCAAACGACTAATCGTACATATTAAAAAGTTTAAATTTTTTTTGGGGGACATAAATAAAAAATGCTTTTTGTAATACGTACCCAAATCAGTTTTTTGGGACTTATCTGTCATTCGAAACAGCAACCATTAATTAATTGGTACAAAACGTTTAATTTAAGATTTTAAAAGTACGTAAACACTTTTAATAATATTGTCCTAGTTTTACAAAGCATATTTAGTTTAGATGTCATATTAATTATGATTACTATTTTGTGTTTAAGTTATTAAGTTAATCATATATTTGGACTTACTGTCCAAAATTGTTGGTTTATATTATTTACATTTTCTTTAACAAACTACCGACCTGAACCATTTAAAAGTATTTAGAATACTGCGGACAGAGCTGCCAGGGGCAGTGGGCACCGTCTACAGAATGGTGGCCGGGACAGACAATGCTGGAGGTTGGGGTTTTGCAGCATCTATACCAGACTGACCAAGACGTTATCGACAGCATCTTCGACACTTTCAGCTAGAGTACTTTCCGGGTAAGTATTGCCCAGCACTTTGCATCTCAACGCCAAACTGCATCCCTAATTTTCTTTTTTGTATATTACTGGACTATCGGGACTATCCTACTCTGGGCGTTGCATGTTTATATTTTGCCAAAGGGGACCCCATATTTCTTGCCAACTAAATTTACTTACTAACGTACCTAACTAACTTAAAAGGGGTTATCTAAATAACTTTTTTTTACAGGCACCCATTAAAAATTTCCATGTGTATTTTAATGGAAGCAAAGTAAGATTTTCATGGAGGTCTTAAGATAACTAATTGTTTTTTTTATCAATTTAGGGTAAGTAAGACTTAAACGAAAAAAAAATCACCGTAATAAAAAAGTTGTAAATTTAAAAAAATTATTTATAGAAAGATTTAATAATGTGACATTTTAAAGGACATAAAAAATTTGTTGAGTCTGTCACTATACAAAACTTTGGGACAACATTAGGTACAAAGCTTTAGCTAGTTTGTTAAATACTTTTTTTTTTTGCAGACTCCCGTGACATTTTGTCGTTAAGTATTACAAACTTTGGAAAATTCTGTACTATTTTATGGGATATATACATATATACATAGGCTGGGACAAAAAATATAATAGACACTTGTATATATTTATGTTAAATTTGTAAAAAAGCTTTTTAATTTTCTTTTAGGTTTTTTACCCGATTTGATTTAAAATAAGGCTATAAAGTGTATAAGTATAAACTAAAATATATCCAGAAACCTTTTCTATATATATATACAATACATACACAAAAAGACCACATTTTTCTTGTGCTTTTTAAAAACTCCTGCAAATTTAACTTTACATTTAATTAGGTTCTTTTAGATACCAACCCCAAGCAGCACATTTGCCTTATAATTTAGTATTTTAGGACAAAATGTTTTTTTTGAAACCTATATAGAGGTTTTAAAGCCACTACGGGTTTTATTATTGCTTTACACAAGACGCTTGCAGACAAGATAGTTAAGCTATTGTTTTTTTAAAAGCGTACTCTAAAGTTAAAGGTACAAAGAAGACATTTTCGGGTAATAATGCCAACAAAAATTTAGTACCTTCACAAACTAAAAAAATTTTATAAACCAAGTATTTTTGAGTTTTCTAGAGACCGCTTTTTCTCAGTATAAAAACTAAAAAAGAATGCAAAATTAAATCAAAAGGTTTTTTTAAAAAGTATTCTACAATATAATATCAGTTTCGCGATAACTAGTGCAACGACTCTCCATAAAGAAGCATATTTATGGTGTTTTTTCTGATTATACGTAATATAATTACTAAAAACTTGACGATTACTTTCCAGCATCTCCATTATGTCAGCTTTTTAAATATTATTTACCATGTATTTTCATACTTTCCTTATTAGGTAACCCAGCTAATCATCTAATTTTATACATAGTTTTGACAACTGATCTTGGACATCTATAAAAACGAACATCAAAAATATAATTTTAATAAATAAATGTATGAAAAAAAGAAACGTTTTTTATTTCCTTTAAATATTTAGTCAACGAAAGTACTGTCTACGAACATGCCTGCTCTGCATAGTACAAGGGAAAAATGTAAACACCGTTTTCCTTTGTGTTTTCATTTATTATTTGTTTTTGGATATTTGGTTTTTTCTTTCAATTTTCTTTGTGGGAAACCCCTTTTACATTAAAAATGTTTGTAAAAACCAACAAAGGTACACTGCTTTGTTATCTGCTAAGTAGACAAAGCAAAAAGTATTCTATTCACTTAATAGAGGTATCAAGATAAGATGGAAATCCAGCAGATAACCCACTGCATAATATACCTTTGACGTCAGTTTTAAGATTTTTGTTTTTTGATTAAATGTTAGGTACAGTTTTAAAGAGTAATTATAGAGTAAATATATAGATATTTTTGCCTCTTAGGGTTTGGAGCGAGAAGTGCTCTCCGTTTATCAGAAATAGATAAACTGATTCAATTATTTCATTTTAATTCCGCTTAGTATTGTAAACATTTTCAAGTTATTTTTGTCATACTAATGTGTTTCTGCTCAAATAAATTTTAAATCCATTTAGTGTCTTTATTTGTATTTTGTAGATAATAAAATTTTTAATAACGGTATGCGTCCTTTTTGTATTCTAAAATTACTTCTTTGCGTCTCATAAAATTTTGTCCAAAGTAAAAAAATAACTGCTTTTATACATAATGTGTTTTCTCCTTGTGGTTTTTCTTAATAAATATTCTTTAAATATTTCAATGTTTTTTGGTTTGCCTAAAGGTTTTGTAATTTTCGTTCTGTTTTTTATGGCAAGAGTTATTTTCTGTTCAGTTCGGTTATTCACCTTAAATAGAAAACATGTGCTCTTAAAGAGATATCTAAGTAAAGTTTTAACCGTCAAACCAATATATTCTCTGATGTCAATTTGAAAAATATCACTCAAATAATAATATAACTGGTAGATCAGATTTGTATTTTTGAAAATTTTGATAACATCTAAAAATGCGTTTTTTTTTGTTCCTTAACAACTTTCACCATTTTAAATCCAGCGACAATTTGACATTATACGTCAGGAAAATAGATCATAAATAAATATTTTTAACAATACAAAGGTGGTATTTCTTATAAAAACACAATACAAGCAAAGTTGCTAAAAATTGTGAGCAGAAGATGGAAAATCTGCAGATCCTCTGTAATAGGTGAATTCGGATATATTGCGAATTTCAGAATCTGCTAATTCATTTCAATTTTTTTTTATATATTAATTTTAGTAATCTGATAATAAAAAAAGAATTAAACTTTTCTTTAAAAATAAAGATATTTGAAAATTATTTTCTTTGATACATGAAATAACAAATCATTTTTATTTAAATTGATATTTCAGAAACCAAATAAACTATAAAACCAAAATACCTAATGTAATATTTATTAAGGTTTATTCACTAACAATTAAACATATTTTACAGAAAACTGCTAACATGCAACTATTTTTTGATAAATTTTAGAATTATGAATACTAAAGAAATCAATATTATTTCTTTGTTATATATGCAGATATTACTTTAAATAAAATATTTTAGTTTTTCAGTTTTAGGCATTTTCCTAATATTATTTTAATATTTCATAAGTTTTTTTAAATAATTTAGTACAACTTAATAATAATTTGTTTTTAAATTGATAAAAAATACATTTTTCGATTTCGAAAATAATTTGGTAATTGCTAACCTACAGCCATCACAGTGTATACCGTATATGTAAAGAATTATTTGCATTCTACATTACTTAATTTATAAAACTTGTACAGTTACGTATTAAATTCGTTAGAAAGTAGTTTCGCTGATGAATGGTGCAGCAACCGTGGGGTTTATGCGTAAAATTAATGGATGCTTAAGTACCCAAAATTTTATATAATAAAAATGGTATTCACCCATAAATAAATGTAAGTGTCTTCCGGTTGTATTGAGCGAAATGAAAATACTACTTTCACTAATAAAAAGTAATATGTTGTGATGATGTGAACATTGTTAAGACAGAAGATGCATTCCTTGGTTATTTGGAGAAATAAGAAAAATATACAAATATATTGTTAGATTGTGTATCACGCAGACATAACGTTGGTAAAGGTCTGCTGAAAAAATTGAATAAAAAAAAAAGCTTGCAAGCTTAGTGTACCAATCATGGTAAAGCTTTTTTCTCTAAAATTATGAGTGCTAGAGCTAAGCACAATAAAAAAATAAATGTTTGTTTCTGAAAGATTTCTTTAATTTTCTTATCTTAAAAATATAATATATTTTAACATTAACTTGATTAGAACCTTTGAAGATCTTTTAAATTTTCTAAAAGTCTTTTTATAAAACTATATTGTATTTAGATTTTTAACAGTGTAATTCTCCCAAAAATTGGCTTTTAATTTTTTGGTTTTTATATTGTAAAATTTTGGGCCAAACTTCCCCGGCTTTTTTTAATTTTTAAAAATCTTTTTATTTTTGAGGATTGGGATTTTTAAATTTTGGGTTTTAAAATTTTTTTTAATTAATAAATTTTTATTAAAAAATTTTTTTAATAAAATTTTTATATCAATTAAGTTTAAAATTAATTTTTTTTTTTCTTGTTAAAAAGAGTTAAAAATAATTTAAAATTTTTTCCCAATAATGACAGACTTGTCCAAAACTTATTTTTAGTGCCTTTTCTTAAACTTTAAAATACTTCTTAGTTATAGTACGGAATGTCTGAACATAACAAAACTCTGTTGCGCAAACTTCAACATCTAAAGCATCATTTACTCACTTAAAAAACTTGTGATACAATGCCATTTCCCGGAACATCATCTTTTATTAATTACTTATTTAGTCACATTTCTAGAATTTCTGAGGCGGTGAACAGTTTCACTAGATGGTAGGCGGAATTTTTCCTTGTCCGCAAGGATGAGGTCTCAATTAGTGGCCACAAATGTGACCTTCCCCCAAGACCTAGACCATTTTCTTTATAAATTTAATGTTTCAGATTACGTAGTAATTGGTAACTTCGGATCCAAGGATAATAAGATCGCCACACCTTATAGAAATCCAAATAGGGATAAAGCCTTTAACAGCCAAGCTGAACTAACATCTGCTAAAAGTCATCACGGAGGACTGGTTAGGATTAGAAACGGTATTTTAAAAACCCTTCCAAAAGGTTCTTTCAACTCAAAGGCTGCTCCTCCTTAATTGAACATTTTACCACCGCCAAATATTAGAGAACGTCAACACTTGGAACGGTCAGAGACAAGCGCCAATCTGCCCTGTTGCCAAATTTTAGAAATATATTTACGAACAGTCTGTTTATTTTTTTAAAGTTTCTTTTAAAAAAATCCAAAGGATTCTTATTGTTTGTTTAACCATAAGCTTTTATTGTCTTAAAAACTGAATAATTTATAGAAAGAAAAATGAAATACAATTAATAGGTACCGCTGTTTTTTCTATACTACATGTTTTTCTCACACTCGATTCTTTACACATTTTACAAGTAATTATTTAATTACCAGTAAATAAATCAGTAGCATGCCTTATTAACAAAAAAAAGTCTTAACTATCTCTTTTTATATTATTTTTTTTATTTTTTAAATCATTTATATATAAAACAAAAAAGATTTACGTTTTAAAAACTTCTGGGATTTCATAGTCTCCAAAATTCGTAAACACATAATTCCAATACTTTGGATTTCCTCGTTCATCTAGAGGTAAATTTCCAGGTGGTATTGCGGTGGAATTAAATTGGTTTAACTTTCTTTGAAGTTCATGTAAAATATCTGGATATCTGAAAATTTAAAAATAATCAATACAAATTATTAATTTAAAACCCCATGATACTAAGGAGATCCCGAGAATACAAATTTTAGATAATTGTCAAGGCCAATTTACTGGATGTCCTGGGAGAACGCAACATGGCAACTCTTCTGTGGATACCAGGACATTCGGGAAAAAAAGGCAACGAAAAAGCGGATGAGCTAGCGAGACAGCGATTATCCACACAATACTTTGGACCAGAACCTACCCTTGGAGTGGCCAAAAACCACAGCACGAGGGCAAACCAGGGACTAGATCCGAAACAAACACGAGGAATACTGGGGGAGCCTCAGTAGAATAAGACGTGGAAAATGCTTTATAAGGACCCCATCCAAAAGAACGACACAAGAACTACTCAGACGAAGTAGGATAAGACTTCGCATAACAGTAGGGCAGCTAACAGGGCACGATGAGCTAAGAGGACACCTACACACGATAGGCACATACAATGGGGACCCAAGTTGCTGAATGTGCGACGTGGGGGAAGAAACAGCCCACCATATCATGTTCGAACGTAAAGCGTTGAATTACAAAAGACAGGCATTATGTGGGCAACCAAAAATGAGTCCACAGGAATATGTTAACCAACCAGTCTCGGGGTTATATAGACTTATAAAAGGAACAAGACTAATTGGAGGATTGGTATTAAAGATAATGGGGGATTAGGCACAAAAAGCCTAAGAGGATGCGCTTCCCAGGAAAGAAGGAGAAGGCCAATTTACACGAATTTTTTTATAAGAAAACTGCAATAATTTATATATTTATAATTGCCTACTCCCTCTTTTGAAACAGCTAATGCAATGTAACTTGTGCTGCAAAGATGGGATCTAACTTTATTGCAATGCTGGCGCAATTTTGGTAATATTTTAGGGAGATTTTTAAAAAGACTTAGTGGGTGAGTTAGGAAACCTGTATTTGAAATATCAAAATGTGAATAATTGCTCCACTTAATACATAATGCCAATGAATAAAAATGTTGAGATTAATAATGAAATAATTTGGGTTTTCTAAAAAATTATTAAGATACAGTTACTTACTCATTAGCTAAATTTCTGTATTCACATGGATCTTCCGCAATGTTAAAAAGACAAGGGGAACTAAGAGGAGCACATGCTATCTTTGTGACATTTCCGCAATCCAGTGTTGCTTTTTTTCTAAGCTTAATGATTGTGTGGTAACTTGTAGTTTTATTAATACTTTTTAATGCCATTCCTGCTAAACAATTCTGGACTAAACTTATGTTATATGCGTACTCTCTTCCTGATGGACCATACCAGTTATCCCATTGGCCATTATATGTGGTACCTGAAAAACCGAATTAAATTTTTATCATAATGCATATATTATATTTGCTTTTAGGGATTTGCAATGGCGTTTTTGGTCATATTTAATGAAGGATAACCGCAAAAAAAACTGTATTGGTACATGCGCCAATATTACAAAATCATTTAGTGCAAACCATTTGACCGTTTAATGAAAGCAAGTAATTTACTGATTACCATAACTAAAAATGTATTTATCTTAAGAGTAATAATTAATAAAAATAGGTAACAGACCGACTTTCTACTAAGTCAACTTTTTTTCAACGGTCTTTTACCTAAGCTTTGCTTTTGGTTATCCAATTTCCTTTCTAATCGACGCATATCAGTTATTGTAGATGGTCCCTCTTCCAGCTTTACCACAATACTGCTGGGGTACGAAGAAGCTTAGTACTGGCACCCAATATGTTGTTTTTTCTTTGCATCAATGATCTCTCTACCACAATCAATCATAGCTTTGCTGACGATAGTACCTTCCACTCCAATATTCAATTTATCAAATCAATCTTAAAGCCTGATTTGGAAAACAAACGCAGGGAAAAGCAGATGTTTCTTTCACAGGACCTTAACATATTATTAAATTGAAGCGCCAAAAATCTTGTTCAGTTTAATGCATCCAAAACACAATCACGTTTGCTCTCACGAAAAAAGTCTGCCAATTCTCATCTTTTACTCTTGAGTGGCCAAGTTCTGCAGAACAAAGAATCATTCAATCTTGTTGGCGTTATTTTTGAGCAGTAACATATTCTTGGGGGACAAGAGGGGCCCAGACCGTCGAGTTTTTAAAACAAATGAAAAATTTTAATAAATACTACAGACAAAAAATATTATATATTTTAATAAATTTTTAAATTAAACAGTTGGGCCCCCCACTTTTTGTAATCAATATACGCCACCCCCTTTAGAAATATCCTTATCAGGCATAAGGACAATACATCCATAGCCTCGGCAGCTTAACAAAAGCTTGGATTCCTTTTTTTAAGCCAGAAAGTATTTCTTTTCTTCTAATCTGTATACTCTGTATCAGACTCTCCTTTGACTATTGATTGCATGTCTCGGGAATGGCATTTCCCACAACTTTTAGCATTCTTGATTCCATCCAGAAAAGAGCGTTCGTCTTATTAATGATCCCACGATTACCGAAAAGCTTTTTCTCTTGTCCACCCACCCGCTGTTGAGGATTTGTCGCTCTTCTATAGGTACTTCAATGGCCTCTGCTACGAGGAGTTGGTCGGTAAAATTCGTTCTCTAGCAGCTCCTAACATAGTAACACCCTACAAATATAACAAACTAAAAAAAAAAATTAAACGTCAATTCTGCTATTGACTATAATTACACAGTTAATAATCATGCCAGACAAGCCATCATAAATATCCTTGTCGGCATAGACCCTAATTTTAAAATGCTAGCTCAAAACCTTAACCTTAATGTTAAACTTGAGGCTGCTCTTAAAGATAAAACATTATCAGCAGTAAGTTTGGATGATGTGTCTAATCCCATTTTAAACATCTTCTATTTAGAGCCAAACAGCTCCTGCTGAACTCATATAATGAATTTCTTTTGGGCGATACTATTCCAGATGATTTAAAAAATATTATTATCAATATTTTAAAACCCAATATAGATCCAGCTCTGCCTGAAAGCTTTACACCGATTGTTTTGTAAGCGTCCGGTGGCAAAACTTTGAAAATTATTATTAGGAATCGATTAGTTCAACACAAGCAATCTTTTACTAATCATTTAAACGGTTTTCGCAAAGGACAATGTGGCATACTTTTCTTCTTTTATGTTCAATCCATTTCTTTTATCAGAGATTGTTATTGCCGACTTCCTGGACATAAAATCATCATACGATAATGCAACACTACACAACATAACGGAATATATTAACGGGATTGAACTAAAAAAATGCGAGGCAATCTGGTTTACCTGGGATAGAAGACACAATCACCCTTCCTCCATTTTTGTAATAATCAAATTATTAAATACAAACAACAGGTTAAATACCTTGGGCTTACCTTTCAGAACTATCTTAAATGGGATTGGTACATTGAAAATATTGCTAATAAAGCAAAAAGACCTTGAATGTCTTAAAATGCATTTGTAGAGTCTGGTGGGGAGCAGATCCTTGTACAATGTTTATGATATTCCAAGATACTCATAAATCCGCTTAGTTAAAATATATTAAACCAACTTAATGTCCTTTTTTACCAGGGTTTTAAAATTTTTCTTGGATGCATGAGATCTACTCCGAGAGCAGCCCTTTTGGCCGAGGCATCTAATATTGACTTAGAACAAAGAAGGAAAATGGTTGCTGGAAAATTCATATTAAAATCACAAATATAAAAAAACATTCGCCTCTTAGGTTACTTTTCAAAGGCTATTACTACTTAAATATTAGGGCAGGACTAGCAGGCTTATCTTGGCACTACAATATTTTCATATAAGACATATAAAAAAGCGCAAGTTTTCCTTTTATGAATTGAATGAGAAAAGCTTACATAGCCCTCTTAGGATCATCAAACTCGGTATCAATAAAGATGAACTATTTATTTAAAAAAAATCATTCCGCAATTGAAAAATTCAGCCACAATTCAACTTTTGCTTTCACAGACGCTAAATTTATGAAACTAAAATTTTCATCTCTCATCTCTCAAAATCATCATGCACTTTTTGAATCATAAAACAAACTTCAATGGTCAACTTATTGTTCCTTTTCTTTCAGATCACCATTCTCCATCTGTTTGTGTGGTATATTCTGGTTAGTTCTGTTCTTTATGTCTCCAAAATGCCTTTGTTTGATTTTGGCCGCTTTCATCATTTACGCATGGATATTAATGCTTGAAGCTTTTTGCTTGATTTTAGAGTTGCTTATAAATAGACGCGCAACACTTTAATTTCTCATAGGCAACTACACCTGCTCGAGAATCCTGGAATGGTATCACCAGTCAACACCAGTTACTACATAGAGCTACACATTGCCTTGCAGCAACGCAATGGTTCAGTATAAAACTTAAATTTACTGAATCGGCGTTTCTGAAAAAAAGCTTAATAGTTTTTGGCTTTAAAAAATGTTGGTACGTTGGCCTTTTAAGCTTAAATACTGAGCTACAAAAACTATGCAAGACAAAGGCATAATTCAATGCACTATCGAATTCTGCATATTATGTGCAATTCTATGATACATAAAGTAAGATTATTTATGCACTTAAATAATGTAAACAAAGACAATAAATTTACATACAGAATCTGGCGGTTCATAAAATCCAGCCTCTTTATTCGATTTAGCGATAAATAGTATTAACTACATAAAAGACACTGTAATTATCATGATTAAAATAAAGGACTTATGGGCAAAAAGTTTGGCCATCACTATTTACTTACCTGTTTATCTTTTGTATACTAATGATTTTACTGCAATTTTAATGCTTTTTATATTCTAAGCAATTGAGCGATAACAATATTTGACACCCAAAATAATTACTTAAATTGTAAATGCATCGTTTATATAATAATATATATAGCTTGCAAGAGGCAATATGGTAAATATAACCTAAGATGTTTTTTTGTTTTCATTTTCCTTTTATTAAACAAACAAAGTTTAATTTAATTTTTTACACCAAGAAAACCTAACATCCTAAAAGAGGTAATTCCTTACTATTAGTTTTACTGCATATATACTAAAAGTGTGCTCTAGCTCTAAAAATTAATTTAAAAAGAAAAGATATTCTTTGTGTAATTCGACCATTTATCATTCTCTTTTGATTGTTACATGTAAGGCAGGTATGTGAGCAAATGTCGTGGTAAATAATACAAGAAAAAGATTTAACTTCTTAATCCATCTGACCATAGTAAAATGCAGTTTAAGAAGGCATCTAAACTGTAGAAGTTTTTTTTCTTTTTAAATACGGTTACGCTTTAGTAAAACAATGATATCGTTCTGACTGTTCTTAATTTCAGTCCGGTATTAAATGGAATTTGATGTTACATCTGTTTATCACTGGCTACAACCTTATTTGTGTACGCTATAAGCAAAGATGATACTACTACGCTATAAGGCAGATAAATCAATTCCAAAGAGTCATTATTTAATACAGAATGCATGACTTTTATTTTATTTTTTTTGCTTACTTGTAAAGCGTCCCACAGACTTCGGTTATTTTCATCCATTCGTATCGCCGCGATTCAGAACGACGTGTATAATATGCCAAAAACCGATGTCTGTGGGGCAAAACCGTTGTGCCGCATCGACGATTAAAAATTTCTGCTGACGCTTGATTTTTAAATCGACGCCGACGGTTCGATTCGTGGCGTTTCCACTAATAGTTTGTGGGGATTTTACTCAAAATTGACGTTGTTTTTTGAATGAGAGGATCCAAGGGAACAGACGCACAAGTTCATACTTTTATTATTATATAAAATGCTTCCTCTTCACGATATAACCGTAGAACGCACAAAAAATGGTCCAAATTACCAAAACAAACAGTTTGGCGATTTAACATGCCGCGCCGCGCCGTTTCGAATCGCCGCGATACGAATGGATGAAAATAAGCGATGGCTGTGGGACTCTTAAGGGTGCATTTTTGGTATTTTCTTTGGTAAAGAACATTTCTAGGATCTCCTTACATGCGGGCATATTTTTTTATAACAGTATCACTACTCCGGTATTTCAAATATTAATGCGACTTTTCTACCCTATCTTTATCTGCTATTGGTCTGCCTTATTTGGTTCTTATTCCAAATTTTTTGTCTGGGTAGCCATTTCAATCAACCATATGTTTGTTATTTAGATTTGGTATGGGTTTATCTTTTTTCTGTTTTAGGCAATCTGTAAGTTCAGAGAAATCACTCTCAGTCTCTATACCCCGGAATAAAAACCAAGGCGATTTAATTGTATAAAGATTTCTTTGGCGTGTACCCAACTAGGGCTTTTCAATAAATAAATCAGCCATAACTATATACAACATATCTACAATTAAGATAGCATTGCCGAGATATTGCAGTTTTCTTTACATTATTCGATCATTTCACTAAGACTGGCGAAAGCGTTTTATGTAGGTAAACCCACTAAAAAGTTTATTTTTCTAGTTCTAAAGAATTTACAAGAAAAGGCATGCTTTTTTAAAAATATAAATAATTATTTAACTTGCCTTGAATAATTTTCCAGTCACCGACAGACAAAGCAGCATTTCCATAAATATCATCAATGTTGTGTAAAATTTCTGTCCTAGGGGATTCAGTATCTTGTGAAAGGGCGTTCCAGATACTTAAGCCATCTATGTTTGTTAAATTTCTAGACAAAAATAAAAAATTAAACAGTATATTTTTGGCGAAATAGATGAAAGACCTAGTGACTCAAAATTAGATAATTTTTTATCCCTAGATTTTCAAACTATGGAACTTGTAGTCAGCAGGGATTTTCTTTTAATCTGTACCTCTAAACCTGTATTAAATAACTATCTCTTACATTACTACGGACCATCATCATATGTATAATCTTAGGCTTTTAGTCTCCGAGGATTATTTATAAAATCAAAAATATATTTTTTTTCGTTGAATTATAAAATGTTTGACGGCCGGGATTGGTCATATAATTTTATTTGTTTCTGTGTACGACTCCCCTATTGTTTATCTATAATAAATAAAAAACAAAAAGGTCGCAGTACTTTGTACAGCTTGACTCTCCCATGAATGCCTTAAAAGCAGATATTACATATATTTTTTAATAAACTGCTGATTATGCTTAAAATATATTATTTTAATGATACTCGTTGACACTTAGGAATTATGAAAGAAAAAGAAAAAGGTAGGATTGAGAAAAAAATCTTAGTTTCCCGTTTAAGGTAGCAGAGCATTTATCTGCACCTTTTTATTATAAAGCATTATATTACATTTAATAATACACAAACCTATACTTGTAAATATTAGGGATTTTATACCAGATACGGTAACTAAAATGGTTCTTAAAATTTACTATAAAAATACTAAGAATTTCTTGGCAAAGATGAAAACATAGATATATAAGCAAAGGGAGATATAACCGTTCATTCATAAATTGGCTTTGGTTGTGTATCAAACATTCATAATGTGTAAGAAAAGGACTTCCGATAAAAAAATTCCCTGCAGACAACGTCGCAAATGTTTAGCAGCGCAAAACGTGCGAGCCACCAGTGGCGTAGTCCGTTTCCAAAAACTATTTATCTATATTACTAACATATTTTTTTTGTATATTATCCAAAAAAAAAGAGCTATTTTATGAAACTCATCCCAAATAAAGTGCCATGACAACTTTTTTGGGCTGTTTCGAGGAACGTGCAAGTAAATAAAACCTAGTATTGGTTCAATACAATAATTAAACTTTATTTATCATATAAAGCGACACTTCTGAAAACTGGCATTTTTAACCGTTAACCATATATAATAAAAAGCTTAAATCTGTTTTTTAACTTTATCGCTATTGCCCGTGGTTTTATCTTCATCGCTATCCACACCGATTTTTATAGATTTACTTTTATGTCATAAAAAGAAATAACAGATCATCTGACAGCCACCCTTAAAATCCACTAATGAGATCAAAAACGCATGCAACACCATTTTGTAAAAGGGAGAGGAGGACATTAATAGAATGAAATGTTTATTTCAGTACTAATATCAAAATATAATTGGAAGTTTTTAGGAAAATTAAAATTTGGGATTTGGATTTAAATAAAAAAATCTATTTTTAGGACCCTTTCTTGTGAATAAATTTAATTTTTCTAAATTAAATAGGCATTTTTAACTTTTATGTTTTTAATGTTTTTTGATTACGAGAAAAGAAAAAATATCACTGTTTTTTTTACATATAATTTATTGTATTCAGTAACAATATTAAAGTATTCTTAACTAATCCAAGAATATTTAACTAACTTTTCATTTCTATTTGTGATAATATCACAAGAACCAAAATAATCTGAAAGATTTTGGCAATTTGTGGTAACTGCATATTCTTTTTAAATCCAAGTAGGAAAAACCATAATTTTTTTCTCTCCGGGTCAACAGGAAACTTTAAAACAAATTTTTTGTTACGAGAATCCAGTTTTCCACAAACTTGGCACTTCACAACCATTTTCTAGTCTGTTTATTAAAAATAATACATAAAATATTAAGAAAATATTCTTATAACCGCACTTTAAAAACACAAATCTCTCTCTGACCTAGTTTAAACGAAATGCAACACCGCTTCACAACACAAATAAAAAATTTACCACTAGCTGACCGACGACCTATGGTACCCGGTACCTACAGGAAGGACCCGGGTACCACCCACCCCTGGCCTCTCGGCCTAGCCACTTAAAAATCCGATTTCTGGATTGTCCCGAGTCACTGGGGCAAGGGCCCCAGCTTCTCAGTCACTTCTTAAACCCCATTCCGCTAAGCCAGATTCCAGGCTAAGCCAAAAACTTCAAAACCCCAAACAACCGTGATAGCCAACATGGCAAACACGTAGTGAGGACTTGCTCAGCCAAAAGGAGAGCGAGGGGTGGTTGGCAAGCCTAGGGGGAGTTCGGAGGGCCTGTAAGCCCTACGGGATCCTTCCAGGTGGGACCCTTACTACTACTACTACCGACGACCTTCGTGACCGTAGCGTACGAAAATTATGAATAAACTACAAAAACCAACATCTTGACCGTTAATATTCCGTTATGATTACTTTTGAGAATAATATTAATAAAGCAAAATAAAAATCAACTAAAAAACATATTTCTGTCTCTGCTACTAAGTTATTGCATAACGACATGTTATGATCTATGATCTCTTTAAGAATTTAAAAAGGACAATTGGCAAGGGTGCATGTGTATCAAGCACGTTTGACCATCAAGTGCTCTAGAGAAGTAGACACTATTTCAATGTTTGATTGCTTTTAATTGAAAACAGTTTTATCTCCCTTTGCTTATATATCTATGGATGAAAATAAGCAGACACTGAGGAAACAAAGACGTAAAAATTGAAAACCCCTTAAAAAGCAAATTAATGTATCTTTTGAGATTTGGAAAAAAAACTGTGATACCCTGATAAACTTAATAGCCAATAGAAGAAATGATACTAGGTGTAACGTTTCATCTTAGTTACTAGCGTAAGAAAAATGGTGTTAGATTCAGTGAGTCTTTCATATAGCTTATATTAAATCTATTTTTTTTTTGTCCTTTGACATTCAATTAAAGAGAAAAGTAGAAAGTAAAAAAATATATTCCATTAAAATATTACTCACGAGCTGTTACCGCAGGTTGCATCAAGAAGTGTTGGTAACCAATCGGCAATTTGCATATACTGATTTGCAACTCGAGACGGATTTTCAATAAGGGGACTCCAAATCAATGCAGCACCCTTTAAACCACCTAAATGTTCATCAGTTATTTTAGGTAACATTACATAATAGGAAAAAATAGGAAATTCGGTTTGTATTTCAAAGATATTTCGTTACTTCCGTCTAAGAAAAGTCGTTGTCTAATATTTTTTTTAGTAATTATATTTATTGTTCATTAAAAAAGTTTTTATTTAATAGGATTATTAATAAAATATTAAATGGTATTAAATATGATTCATCTTTAAGAATAAAACCAGTGGACGAAAAGTACGTACGAAGTAAGGTCCAAAAGTTTTCGGCCTGTAGTAGAAGGAACGCAAAAGAAATAACTAAGCATGCTATTTTTTAATATAATCTCCTTGTAAAAAATACGGTTCTTCCTTGGTAGAAAAATTATTATTTACAGCGGCTTTGATTTCCTTATCGTTGTTAAACTTCCTCTCTCGCAAGTCAGATTTGAGTGTTAAAAATAAATAATAGTCAGTGGAAGGCAGGTCGGGACTATTCGGCGGATGAGCGATTTCTCGAAACCCACAATCGCGTACAGCAGCTTAAGCAACTGCAGCTGTGTGAACGGGAGCAGTGTCTTGGACAAGACGAACACCGCGTGCCAATTTTCTCCGCCTTTTCTCTTCGATGCTATCTCTTAAGGGGTAAAGATAAACCGCATAATATTCCCCATTTACTGAGGTATTTCTTTTTTTAAAATGTATTAGAAAAATGCCGTGGAAATTCTAAAGTATTGTCGCCAAAACCTTTTTTATTGACTAAACAACCTTGGCTTTTCGAGGCGGTGCCTCCCCTGGTTTTCTCTACTACATGGATTCCCTTTTTGACAAAGGATCATAGTACAGGAACATAGTCTCATCCCCTGTAACAATAGACTCCAATACTTCCTTTGGGTTGAGATTGTATTCATTGAAAAACTCCTGGCAACATCGCACACGTTCTTGTTTCTAAACAACGGAAAGAGTTCGTGGCACCTATCTTGCACTAAACTTATTCATGTTTAAATGTTCAGGAGTGATTCGTAAAATGGAGGTTTTAAAGAGTCCCAGTCTTGCTGCAATTTCTTTTGTCTTGAGACGTCGATCAGTAAGAACCTCCGACTCCACAAGGGCGATATCTTCCGGGGTAATGATTTCTGCGGGCCGGCTGGAACGAGGATCATCATCAAGCGTGTCCACTCTTTTACGGTCGAGTAGGACGGGGAAGATTTCCCGTACACTCCATCCAAACTTTGTTTGATATCTGTGGGCGAGTGCTCTTCCTTCGTCAAGGAATTAATGGCAGCTCTGTATTCAATTTTAAAAATCGAGAAAATACTACGACTACATCTTCTTCAACCCAAGGCCTATGCAAAACTAGTTAAATCAAACTGTTGATTTTGTACATACGCTAATATTAGATGTTTAGTCATATGACGACCAGTGGCGGAACCGATTTATTTAATTCGAACTTGGTCAGGCCGGAAATTTTTGGTCCCTACCTCGTACAGTATAACAAATATTGTGACAAATGTTTTTAAGGTAGCAAAAACCACATACTTTAAACGAAAGTGTAGCCCATATTAAAGTCATGTTGTCTGGTGACGATGATGATAGACACTCCAATTTTTATTTCGTTTTTGGATCTTACGAAAAATTCTACATAAAATTTATAATAAGTACCCTAGAGCAGAGCTTGCTTGTTTCCAAGATAAAAAAAAAATTACGTTGTCAGGCTGTAGCATCTTAACGGTACATCTTAAAACAAGACAACTAGTATGAATCCATCCTAATTTTTATTCCCTATTCGTAGGTGATACCTTTTGGTTTAAGTAGAAATACAGGGTGATTCAAAAATCGATCACGAAACTTAAGAGGGTGATTCTAAATGACAAAATAATGTTAGAGTCTCATATAATTTTTTTTCAAAATGTCAAATTTAAATATTTGAATTATTAAGTTTATTTTAAATTTGTTACTTAATATTTTAAGGCGATTTACGTTTAACGGTTGGATTTGGCGAGATAAATGTAGAGCACCTATTTTAAAGGCCTTGTATTAGTATTTGAGAAAACATACTAAAAACTAGTATAGCTGTCAAAACCAAAGAATTATGACAAAAAAAACAATTTTCAATGTAGGTAAGGTGCCCTTTAGCGGCACACAATCAATGTGAATTGTTACTAAAATGATGAAGCGCAATCGACTTAGTCTACGTTTCAAATATTAGTAAAATCGGTTTTTCCGTAAGCAAACAATTTAAAAAATAAAAAATAAAACTTTGTCGGCTTATTACTCGAAAACGAATGCCATTTAAATATATATATATATATATATATATATATATATATATATATATATATATATATATATATATATATATATATATATATATATATATATATATATATATATATATATATATATATATATATATATATATATATATATATATATATATATATATATATATTTTTATTTTTTCATGTAGAGTCACCCTCTTCAGTTTTGAAAATTAGGTGTTGCAATGTTTGATTAGGAATGGAAAAGAAGGTTTGGTACATGCAAGTGGTTTTGTTTCAAGATGTACCATATTAAAAAAACCAAACTAAAATTGACTGACCCCAGAATTATTTAAAAAAAAAAAGAAATGGTTTTTGATTAACTAATTTTATTCCAAGTTACAGACTTGTATAAGCTAACCCAGAAAAAAATATTTTAGACTTACCTTCCCACAAGGTGTTTTTAACTCCCTTTAAAGGATAATTTGAGGCGGCATTTAAATTAAAACCTGCAGCTGCTCCTCCATTATCGCTGGTGAAAATAATTATGCTATCTTGTAACATATTTTTGTCCTTTAGTGCTGTCACTACTTCTCCAACAGATGTATCTAGCTTGCTCATCATAGCTAAAAAATATGTACTTTAAAAAGGACATTATCATGTTATGGGGAAAATCGAGGAATCAATACCAATTAAAGTAAATATGGATTTCAAAAAAAAAAGATAAAGTAAAATTCTTCTTTTAACATTTTCTGACCAAAATAACGATAGATTAATAATAATAATAAAAAATAATAATAACACAACCCCACAATAAAATAAAGGCTCAAAAGCCTCCATAATGATATTTGCAGATCATTTTGACAGAAAAGTCATTTGATACCATAAAAAAGGATAATAAATAAAATATATATATATATATATATATATATATATATATATATATATATATATATATATATATATATATATATATATATATATCTATATATATATATATATATATATATATATATATATATATATATATATATATATATATATATATATATATATATATATATATATATATATATATATATATATATATATATATATATATATATATATATATATATATATATATATATATATATATATATATATATATATATATATATATATATATATATATATATATATATATATATATTTTATATAAGTTAATTTCTTGGACTGTGATTTAATAATATTTTTCGGAGATTCTTTTTCTTGGGTTTTGCAGTCCTTCAAATTACAATGGAAAAAAAGAAAAGTGTTTTTTTTCCAGAAAAATGTATTTTTTTTAATTGTTTTGACGTTTCGGCCGGATATTCCCTAGCCTTTTTCAAATAGTTGTAGTAGTAGTCTTATAATTAACATTTACATTTTACGTACAGGTGTATACA